>JADRCD010162935.1:0-21238 GCA_019843815.1 Montemys delectorum
CTGGAACTCACTCTGTAGACCAGGCTGACCTCGAACCCAGAAATCTGTCTGTCTCTGCCTCCCAAGTGTCAAGATTAAAGGCGAGGGCCACCACTGCCCCACACTCTTCCATATTCTTAGGTCTCAGATCAATTTCCCTTATGAAAGCAGGCTAGTGAAGTTTTCTTCTATAATTTTGTTGAAGATATTTACTGGCCCTTTAAGTTGGAGGTCTTCACTCTCTTCTATATCTATTATCCTTAGCTTTGGTTTTCTCCTTGTGTCCTGGATTTCCTGGATGTTTTGTGTTAGGAGCTTTTTGCATTTTGAGTTTTCTTTGACTGTTGTGTCAATGTTTTCTTCTGCACCTGAGATTCTCTCTTCTATCTCTTGTATTCTCATGGTGATACTTGCATCTATGGTTCCTGACTTCTTTCCTAGGATTTCTATCTCCAGAGTTTTCTCTCTTTGTGATTTCTTAACTATTTCTACTTCCATTTTTAGAGCCTGGATGGTTTTGTTCAATTCCTTCACCTGTTTGGTTGTGCTTTCCTGTAATTCTTTAAGGGATTTTTGTGTTTCCTCTTTAAGGGCTTCTACTTGTTTACTCCTGTTCTTCTGTAATTCTTTAAGAGATTTTTGTGTTTCCTTTTTAAAGGTTTGTACCTCTTTACCTGTGTTTTCCTGGATTTCTTTAAGTGAGTTATTCATGTCCTTCTTAAATTCCTCTATCACCATTGTGAGATATGATTTTAGATCCAAATCTTGCTTTTCTGGTGTTTTGGGGTATCCAGGACTTGCTGTGGTGGAAGTACTAGGTTCTGATGAAGTCAAGCAGTCTTGGTTTCTGTTGGTAAGATTCTTGTGTTTGCCTTTAGCCATCTGCTTGATCTCTGGTGTTAGATGTTCTTGCTGTCTCTGGCTGGTGCTTGTTCCTCCTGTGGCTCCATAAGCCTATGTCAGCAATTCTGGGAAATCAGCTCTCCTCTGGTATAACCCATGTGTTTGGATCAGTCATCCATCAAAACAACCCTGATATTCTACCTCACACCAGTCAGAATGACTAGGATAAAAAACTCAGGTGACAGCAGGTGCTGGAGAGGTTGTAGAGAAAGAGGAACACTCCTTCATTGCTGGTGGAATTGTAAGCTTGTACAACCACTCTGGAAATCAGCTTGGAGGTTCCACCGGAAATTGGGCATAGTACTAACAGAGGACCCAGCTATACCACTCCTGGCATACACCCAGAAGATGCTCCAACATGTAATAAGGACACATGCTCCACCATGTTCATAGCACCCTTATTTATAATAGCCAGAAACTGGAAACAACCCAGATGACCCTCAACAGAGGAATGGATACAGAAACTGTGGTACATCTACACAATGGAGTACTACTCAGCTATTAAAAACAATGAATTTATGAAATTCCTAGGGAAATGGATGGATATGGAGAATATCATCCTGAGTGAGGTAACCCAGTCACAAAAGAACACACATGATATGCACTCTCTGATAAGTGGATATTAGCCCAGAAGATTGGAATACACAAAGTATAATCCACAAACCACAAGAAACTCAAGAAGAAGGAAGACCAAAATGTGGATACTTCATTCCTTCATAAAACGGGGAACAAAATGCCCATCAAAGGAGTTGTAGAGACTAACTATGGAGCAGAGACTGAAGAAAGGACAATCCAGAGACTGCTCCACCTGGGAATCCTTCCCATATTCAATCATCAAATCCAGATACTATTGTGGATACCAGCAAGTGCTGGCTGAAAGGAGCCTGATATAGCTGTCTCCTGAGATGCTGTAACAGTACCTGACTAATTCAAAAGTAGAGGCTCACAGCCATCCATTGGACTGAGTACAGGGTCCCCAATGAAGGAGCTAGAGAAAGGACTCAAGGAGCTGAAGGGCTTGCATCCCCTTAGAATGAACAACAATATGAACTAACTAGTACCCTCAGAGATCCCAGGGACTAAACCACTAACCAAAGAGTACACATGGTGGGACTAATGGCTCCAGCAGCATATGTAGCAGAGAATGGCCAAGTCAGTCATCAATGGGAAGAGAGGCCCTTGGTCCTGTGAAGGTTCTATGCCTCAGTGTAGGGGAATGCCAGGGCCAGGAAGCAGGAAAGGGTGGTATGGTGAACAGGGGGAGGGGTGAGGGAACAGATGTTTGTTTTTGTTATTTTATTTTATTTTATTTTATTTTATTTTATTTTATTTTATTTTATTTAAGGGGAACCTGGGAAGGGAGATATTGTATGACATGTAAATAAAGAAAATATCTAATAAAAATATTTTAAAAAAAAAAGAAAACAGGCACAAAATACTCAATAAAATACTTGCAAACTGAATCCAAGAACACATCAAAAAGATCATCCACCATGATCAAGTAAGCTTTATCCCAGAGGCACAGAAGAGGTTCAGCTCTGTTACATATAGCTTTGCTACCCAGTCAATGCTCCAGCAATGGGCAGTGCTACCAGTCCCCACCCAGCTTCCTTTGAATCCATGGATAAAAGCCACACACACAGGTTGCTCATTTTCAAAACATGCCTTTGGACACAATTGCTGGGAGCTGCTATCTCCTGCCTGGAAAAGTGTACCCTTATCAATATTCTTATCTCCGCATCTCCCACCTGCCCTCAACTTAGTTGTTCAAGAATATCCCTGACCACCTATCTATAGGAGCAGGCTGTGTGGCCTCTCCACTTCAAAATCTCACATGACTGGTCAACTTTTCTCCATCAGAATCCTGGCGAACTCTTCTCTTCTCCCCTCTTCTCCCTTCCATCTGTCTCCTTTCCTCCAGGGACTCTGAAGTCTTGTGTGTTCCTTCTGCCCATTGCTGGCCCATGGCTGTTTAACTGACAGATCAAATACCAACTGGGGAACAGGACAGCATCAAAACCACCCCTATATAACACAATAAATAATATCCACCATATTGCTTTTACTGTGTTTAGGTATATGCCTTGAATTCCTAATCTCTCCAAGACTTTTACCATGAAGGGGTGTTGGATTATGTTCAAGACTTTTTCAGAATCTAATTGACATTTAATTTCTCAACCCCTTGCATATATCTTTTGGGTGCTAGGATCATAGGTACATGCAAAATTATGCCAAGTCTGTGTGATACTGGGAATCAAATCCAGGAATAAATACATGCTAGGCAGGTACACTCTCAATGAATCATATTCTAAGCATTTTTAGGTGTTAATAAAACTCAACTAAAAATCAGTTATAGAACAACTACTGAAAAACATCCAAACACTCATTTATCCAACACCAAACTTCTAAATAATTCATAAGTCAAAAAGTAATCCCCCAGTTAATTACACAGTGCATCAGAACTGGAAGAAAATATAAACAAAAGATAAAAACAGTTTCATGATCTGACTGCCCCTAAATGAAATTCACACTTACAAACAACTTATATCAAGAGGAAGGAAAATAACAACTCATAATCTTGCTTTTAACTTGAAAAAAAATGACTTCAAAATAAGGAAGAAAGTAATACAGATAAGAATAATTAAAAATAAAACAGAAGGAGACTGGAGAGATAGTACAGTGGTTAAAAGCACTCTCTGCTCTTCCTGAATTCCTGAGTTCAATTCCCAGCAACTACATGATAGCTCACAACTATTTTACTGGGATCTAATGCCTTCTTCTGGTATTCAGGTATACATGTAGATAAAGCACTTATATATGTAAAATAAATGTGTCTTTAAAAATCAGAAAATAAAAGCCAATGAGAACAAAATGTACTTATTTGGAAAAGTTGACATATTTTTATAAACATTGATAAAGGTAAAAGAAAATAAGTTAACTGAGAGAGGTTCTCCCACTGAAGAGTCTATGTATAAACTTACAACAATAAGCAAATAGAATTTTATTCTACTCTATGGACTATATTCAAATTGTAATTGTTATTCATTTCCAAACTATAGGCTTTAAATATTTCAATGGTACACCATATTGAGTCCAACTAAGAAAAAATATTATTAAGACAATTGATGATAGAGTAGAATTTAGTCAAATTCAACCTCATGATTGGAAAAATAATTTCTCTTCGGTATTTATCAACCATTTGTATTTCTTTCTTTAAAAACTACCTATTTAATAGCCTACTAATTGATTTTATTAGTTAAGTTTGGGGGAATTACATTTAGAGTTTTCACAGCTTCTAGACTTTAATATCCTGTCTGATGTATTCTTGTAAAAGATTTATCTTCCATTCTGTAAACTGTCTCATCAACCTATTCATTGTCTCCTTTGCTGTTCAGCCTTTATATAAGAATTTGTCAATTCTTGAGATAATTTCTGTACCATTAGCATAAGTTCCAGAAACCCTTATCTATGCCTATATCTATGCCTACAAATCTAAAATTTATTAATGATTATCCCTATTTGGACTTGGATATAAGTGAAAGCTGTGGAAGTTGGGAGCAATAAGACCCAAGTATGATATGTATGGATAAAATGCCACGACAAAATTCATGCTAATTAAGACAACTTCCACAAAGTAGGAAAAATATTTCAAAGATGATAAAAGTCTCTTACGTCATTATATATTACTGATATCAGATTTCATGGTATCAGACTTAATGGTCATCTTAACAAAGATGAAATTTGCACCTCACTACTCCTATGCAGCATGGTACTAAAAGACTTTATTCACTGCAATTGGGGAAATTTTCACATTGTTTTCATCACCAAGCTGTTCCATTGGCAGGTACCATCATTGTTATAATATGGAAATTCCCATGGAATAGAAAAAATAATTATTAGAAACTTCTAAAGGTAAAAATATGTTTAGCAACATTGCAAAATAATCAGTACAGAAAAGTAAGCCTTTTACTATGCACTAAAATAAAACAATTAAAACTAGAAATTCCAACAAAAACACCAGCCTGGCTCTAGCTGACCAAAATACTTTGAATAACTAGATCTAAAACTTCAACTCATATTTGAGAACATCCAAACTGATGAAAAATATTAAAAGTCTAAATTAGGGAAGTCTATATGTTCATGGAATCGATCATCAATAGGAGGAAAGGACCTCGGCCTTGTGAAGGTTCTGTGCCCCGGTGTAGGGGAATGCCAGGGCCAATAAGTGGGAGAGGGTGGGGTGGCAGGCATGGGGAAGGGGGAGGCAAAAGGAGTTTGTTCTTGTTGTTTTTGTTTGTTTATTTGTTTGTTTTTTGGAGGTGAACCTGGGAAAGGGAAAATTTACATGTAAATAAAGAAAATATCTAATAAAAAAAGATTCTTTATAGCAAATATATTAATGTACCCGACAACATCCTCCGTAATGAGTACAACATTGACTAAGAATTTAGCAAGAGCTTTGTAGAGAAGGTGACTCTAAATTGTCCTAGCTAGAACAATTTTGAAAGAGAATAATAAATTCTGAGATTCCCACTGCCCAATTTCAAGCATTAGTATAAGTCCATATTAACTAAGATAGTGTTGTACAAGGAAAGAAATAAGCATAAACCAATTATTCAGCATAGAGTGTCCAGCTACAGACTCACAAAGGAATAGCCAATTGGTCCTTGACAAAGCTACAAGAGCAATTCCTTGGAAGAATTAAACCTTCCAATATGTGGTAATAGAAAACTGAGACACACAGGCAAACATCTTTAATATGTCACATCTTAAAAATTAACTCAAAACTAATTATACATATAAATCCAAGATGAAAAACTAAAAATTTTAAATCAAAATATTCATGACCTAGAACAATGCAGAGAATTAGAATTTGTAGTCATGACAACAAAATCCTAAGACATAAAATAATAATAAAATATGACAAATTGAACTTTGTCACATTTTACAAGTTTAGACTTGCAAAAGACTGAAAGATGAACAATTATAGGTTGGCAGGAAATATTCACAAAACACATCCTCAACAAGGGGCTTCAACCTATAATGAATAACCTCAAAACCCCAAACAACATATCATTTTTCTTTCCAACATGGAAAATTATGTTGTCAGCTAATTAATCAGAGAAGATCTGTGAATGGCATATAACTAAATTGAAATATACTCAATGTTATCAGATACTAAATGCATAACGAAATCCCTCTTCATCTATTGTATGTCTAAACCACAAGCTATTGGCAGTATTTAATCCCGGTGACATCTGGAGCTATCTCTTGTATACTGCTAATGGAAATATAAAGTGATATAGCTAATAGGAAAAATTGTTGACTGGTTTCTTCTAAATAAATGTATATTTTCCATGAAGTCCAATGTCACACTCCTGTTATTGTTCCTAGAAGAATGAATACTTAGAGTTGCACAGAAAATCTATATAAGAATTTGTACAGCAAGTTAGTCCTTCAAGAGCTCCAATCTGGAGTGGAAACTTAAGTCTTCTTTGGGAAGTCAATTGGATGGTGTTTTCTTGAGAGAAACACATGAAGGGGTGTTTTCCTAAACTAGACACAGGTCAAAGACTAAGGCAGACTTGTAAAGGAACGTCTCACTAAAACAGAAGAAAGGATGTTCTGCAAGCAAGCGCTTGAAAGCGCATGTGATTAAAGAGTCTTCACTAAGGACATACATGTATTGGTTTGCCTTACATTGCTTAGTTAAGCTCCATTAGTCAAGACTCCATAGGAGGAAAAGCACTAAACACCTTCTGGTGACGTGCTGCAGTATCTTGCTGCTTCTTCGAACTTAGGCTGATTAGCAGAGTGATGTCAACTGAGATAAATGCACATGTTGAGGCAAGACACGTGGAGGACATGTGATGTTTGAAGGAATATCAATAGAACTTGACGGACAGTGACGGAAGCTGAGCTAGACTTACTGGAAGAGTTAGCAGCTGTGCAACACTTGTGGGTCTCAAGTCTTCCCTGACCTTTGCTTCACTGAGAGAGGTGCAGCAGAGAACTTCCTGTTGGCCCTGGTCTCTCCTGCTGACTCATGCCTAGGCTGAGGCCTGGCTGTCTCTGCTAGGTAGTGCCACCTAGCTGATTCTTATTTGGTATCCAAACCCTACAGAACTGAACTGCTGGTTTGTCTGTTAAGTGTTTGGGAGTGAACTGAACGGTCAATTTCCAGACAGCACAGAAGGGAGTTGCTCCAAAGAACCTTTCTCACTTTCCCTGTATTCTTTCTTTCCCACTACCTCTGGTGGGTGATGGGCTAAAAGAGAGGTTAAAGTGTTTAAGAACCATCATTAAAATCAGACTTTGAAAAAATTAAAGTTACAGTAACCCAAGTTTGTTCAGTTAAGGACTGCACAAAACAAAGGTAGCCTATTCATAATGTGTCCTCAACTACAAATAAGGACAATAACTAATACATAGGACTCAAGATGAATCACAAGAACATTATGAAGAACATTATGCCTCGTGCATAGTGAGTGATAAAAGCTAATAGGGAAAGGCTGGAAATCTTATTATTTTAATCATATGCTACTCCAACAATACAAAACTATTTTGATGAAGATCAGATCTAATTGATGACTTCCAAAACCTATGTTTGAGTGGAAGGTATAAGCATAAAGAGATGGTCTGAGGGAATTGTGGGAAGTGGTAGGCAAGGTCTGTATGCTGATCATGTTGGACAAAAAAATAAAGGTATGTGTTCATTAAAATTCATAGACATCAATAGTAAAGACAATGTATCAACAAAAATCGTACAGAAATAATTTATGCAAGCACGGTCTGCTGATCTTTGATTAAGGAACAATAGCATTTCAGTAAATAATGTTGCCCAATCTGACATTCACATCCCCTTAAGTGAATCCAAACCCAGAAATTACATTTTTCTCAAACATTAACTAAAAGTGGAACACAGACCCAAATGGAAATGTAAAACTATGAAATTTCTCAAAGATAACATAGGATAAAATCTACATGGCTTTAAGTTTGGCTGTGCTTCTTTTGCAGGGTGGGGGAACAGCACAAAAGCGCAATCAATGGAAGAAAAACAATACTGACCTTGACTTATTAGAATTAAACATTCAGTTTTAAGAGATAGCTTAATGGATACCAGCCCTGTATTGTTCCTCCACAAGACAGGAGATCTCATCTCAGTACTCTTATCAGGAGGCCTCAACAATGGCCTTGACACTCCAGTTGCAAGAGATCTGATGCACTTCTCTGGCTTCTACAGGCACTTCACTCAGATACACTTAGTACACATGGGCACACTTAGACATACACCACCACCACTACTACTATTACTACAATTACTCTTGTGACTACCACTAGTGGTAGTGCTGGGAGTAGACGCAGTAGTATAGTAGCTTTATTTGTAGACCTTTGTAGATCAGACTGGCCTTGAACTCAGGGATTTATCCTGCCTCTGCGTTCTGAACACTGGGATTAAAAGTATGCCCTGCCACAACCAGTTTAAAAATTAATTTTTAAAAATTTTACTGAAAAATATTCAAACTTCAGCACAATAAAAACATAGTTAAAATAATTTAAAATGCCAAAGTCTGGCAAAAAAACTAATTGCCTAATAGATATCTAATGGCTAGTTTCCAAAATACACAAAGAAAACTAAAAAGATAAAAAGCAAATAATTAAATTGGCAAAATATTTGAACAGCTAATTCCTCAAGGAAGATACACAGATGGCAACTGAACATATGAAATAAATACTCAACACCATATGTTATCAGATACCACTAAAAATCCAAGATTCTGACAACCTTTGGTGCTGGTGAGACATGAAGCAACTGTAACTCTCATCCACGAATAAGAGTGGAAATGACACAGACACTTTGAAGGGCAGCTGGGAAAAATTTTAAGCTTCCTTTCTCTGCCCGCTGTGTGTGTGTGTGTGTGTGTGTGTGTGTGTGTGTGTGTGTGTATGTGTGTGTGTACACGTGCATGCGTGCATGTGTGTGTATGTGTGTGTATGTATGTGTGTGTGAGTGTGTGTGTATATGTGCATGTGTACATATGTGTGTATATGTGTGAGTGTGTGTGAGAGTGTGAGAATGTGTGTGTATGAATATATGTGTGTGAGAGTGTGTAAGTGTGTGAGTGTGTATGTATGTGTGTGTTTGTGTGTGTGTATGTGTGTGTGTGAGTGTGTAAGTGTGTGTGTGTAGACTGAGGACAACTTTAGCTGTCAGTGGCTGCTTTCCTCCTGGTCTCACACAGAATCTCATTTGTTTGTTTTTCTACTTCATATGCCAGACTAGCTGACATATGAGCTTGAATAAATTCTTCTTTCTCTGCTTCCAGTCTCCCCCAGAGAAGTTGAGGATTATAGGTATGTGCTACTATGCCCTACTCTATGTGTATTCTGGGGATTCAGCTTCAAAAGCTTTTGCTTACATAGCATCATAGTTTGAGTGAGAATGACTCCCATAGGCTCATATATTTGAATGTTTGTCCTGAAGTTGGTGGAATTATTTGGAAAGGATTAGGAGTTGTGACCTTCTTGGAAAAGGTCTATCACTGAGGGTGAACTTTGAGGTTTTAGAAACCCATCCTGATCCCTGTTAGCATTTTTCTCTCTTGCCTCAGGCTCCATAAGATATGGTCCATAGATACTGCTCCAGGACCATGCCTGCCTGCCTGCCTGCTGCCGTGGCTGGCTACAATGGTCATGGACTCTAACCCTGTAGGACTCCAAGGCCCTAAATTAATCTCTTTCTTTTATACATTATCTTGATCATGGAGTTTTGTCATGACAATAGAAAAGTAACTAAGACACATAGGAAGTACATTAACCATCTCATCAGCCATCTCATCAGCCCTAGTGTGACAAGTTTTTCACAAACTTAACATAGTCTTACCATGTAAACCAGAAATCATTAAGTGAAGTAAAAGCTAAAAATGTCTCACTAAATATCTGCAAAGAACTGTTTACAACCTTATTCCTAATCACCAGATTCTGAAAACAGCAAAGCTGTCCTTTGACAGTTCATAAATAAAATGGTATATCCATAAAATGGAAGCATTACTTAGACTTTAAAAAGCAACTGAGCTAGCTGCAGGAAAGACATGGAGGCACTATAGAATACATTGCTTTAGTAAAGACGTTCATCTGAAAAGACCACATGCCATCTGATGTCAACCACACGGCTTTCTGAGTTAGGCAAACTATATGGACAACAGAAATATCAATAATAATTGTGGGAAGACATAGCTGGGAATAAACAGGAGAAATACAAGATTTTTGAGGTTCTGTGTGCTACTGAAAAAGTATATCTGTCAATTACTATAGAACTGCATGAAGCAAAGAGTGAACCCTAATGTAAAATACAGAAATTAATAATACCCAATATCAATTGCAACAAATTCATCACATCAATGCAATGTACAAGTGATATACTGCATATGGGCAGCTGTAAGATGATACCTGAGAATTCATTTCCCACTCAAAAGTTTCTGTAAGTCTAGGAAAATCGGAAAACCACAGTCTATTGTTTTAAAAAATACACTAAAAATAAAACACCAATTTATATTGTACTGAAAATTAAACAAACCAAATAAAAACTAATGTAGATATACAACAAAGGGAAATATTCTTATATTACTATCTTTACCTGGACAAGAGCAGTTACAGGGTTTTTTTTTTTTTTTTTTTTTTTTTTTTTTTGGTTTGTTGTTTTGTTGTTTTGTTTTGTGTTACTATAAAAATTAACTATAATAATCAACTGTAGAAGAAAAAAATTTGAAGTCTTCGATCCATGACTCATTGTCTCTCTTGTTTTGGGCACATTTTAGTTCCGCAGGAGGATGAAGTAGTGGAAGCCTGTCCACCTTGTGGTGAGAGGAGCAAAGAAAAGTAAAGAGGTTTGGATTCCACATCTCCTTCAATGACCCAATACCTTCCACTAGTCCATACCTCAAATGTTCCACCGCCTCCCCGTAACTCTCTGAGCTCGAGATCTATTGTCCAAACCAGAGTCATTTATGTCTTGGTAACTGTGCAATGTCAACCTAAGACATCCATTCTAAGAATGTTTCCATT
The DNA here is from genome assembly GCA_019843815.1 of Montemys delectorum. Lineage (NCBI taxonomy): Eukaryota > Metazoa > Chordata > Mammalia > Rodentia > Muridae > Montemys > Montemys delectorum. The sequence continues at coordinate 10,948 of JADRCD010162935.1, forward strand.
TCTTTTCTTCTTCTTCTTCTTTCCCTCAATTATAGTCATCATGTCAAACCTTTTTATTCTTCCACAATATCAGCTGAAATACGTTTTTTTGCTGATAAATTTCTGCGATTATATTATGACTACCTTGTGTCTTCCATGCCCACCTAACTTCTAACAAATGTCCAGGTACTAAACAATCTTCCTTTCTTAGGTTAATGCCCAGCACACTGAACACTGCTAGAAACAGCTCTGGGCGTCCTTTATCTTGGAAGGAAGTAGTAATTTCATCTCTTCTGATTTCAAGGAGGTAAGTGCTGCTCTTCAATGTTCTTCTTGTACTTTCTGTCTGAGATCCTCTTCCAAAATGATTACTTTTAACATTCTCCATTTTTAAGTATCTGACCCTAACACCTTGCCCATTCACAGCAGTCGAAGTTGCATCCCAAATGGAATCAGTATCCTCCTGTTATATCTGCCAGAAATTCCAACTATTAAACTAACAAGTGCAGCTACCACCACAGAACTGTGGTTGGTTGTCACTGTCTAGTAACACAGAACCCTTGTCCTCTCAGATCTGTCCCTGCTTCCTATAAATGCCATGTCTATTGATGACTTCTCAAACTTTTCCTCCAATGCATGTATATTTTATATATATTTTTCCCAGTTTTGGGAACAAAATCTTAAACCCCAGAGCCTCATTATTCCTCATTTTGTTTATTAATAGTCATCTGCTCTCATTATGTCTGGTTTCCCACTTGAACTCACTTCTCACATACTTCTCTCCCATGCTTTCAGAGACTGGAATCATAAAGACAGACATGCAATGCCAAGTCCCGTAGGCACTCTTTCATCCTTATTTTCTTGTTTCTGCCAGAAAATGTTCTTCCTTGGCTTTTGTGACTACAGGTTTCATTATATCCCTCATTAAGAAAAAATATTAGCTCCTTCATAGACTCCATTGTCAGATTTTATTCTTTTATCTTTCATTTAAATGTCACTATTCACTCTAGACACATTGCCTCTGAAGGAATCCTTTTAGTCTTATTGAATCAATAAAAGTCCTTAACTCTGGTGGACTTCCCTCTCCTGAATTTCAGTTTCATAATCAACCTCCAAGAAGTCTCCTCTATTTTGAAAGATCTAAAATGAAATTAATTCTGTATTTAAAATCTAAATTCTTGATCCTAATTGTTGAGTAGTTTCTCTTTATAACTTTGTACAATTATTGAAGAGGGAGCCCTGGAAGCCATTCCTATCACAGTGTTCTAGCTAACATCATACTCAATCAATTCCAAAATTCCATTTGCTTAATCTAGTTGAGTACTAATATTGGTGGGACCACATTTGTATTAGAAGAGTATACATAATTCTATAAGATGTGATCAACACAAGTGTTGCTAATGGTTTGTTTGTTCTACGTTATCCCTCAAAAGTGCCAGCCACAGGAGGAGCCAAGGCTCATTGGCTTTGGTGTTTGAAAACCTTTCATTTGATTCAAAGAAGAGAAGAGGTCAGTGTACAAAGGACCAACACTTTCAGCTCCAGACAAGACTGCTGACCTGCTCAAAGGGTCAAGCTATGCCTTAGAATGGCTGATGGCCTTTCCCCACATCTCTGTAATCTGATCACTGAAGATTACATTGAACAGTCCTTTAGGACATCAATCTGCAGTCTTCCCAGATTATTTGCTCTCCAAATAAAACACATTTTAAAGATATAATTCTAGTTTTTGCCTATGTGTCAGATAGTACATGCTTGGTGACACTACTACTGTCCATTGTCAGTCACAATCTAAGTCAAGCCATCATTGCATTATATATTCATTATGAATCCTACCTCTTAATCTTCTCTAGCCTCTGATATATTTTTTTACATTAGAAAGTAAGTTTACCTTTAACAAACAGAGTTTTGGTTATATCAATCCTTCCCTTATGTTTAAGTTTTTAGCTCTGTTGCTAAGCTGATAACCATTCACACTTCAGTAAAACTCTCTTACCATTTCCCATGCATCTGCCAAGCTGTTGTGTGTAATGTCTCCACGCTGTAACACTGGTTCTTCCATCCCTTGAATCCATGTTCCATGTGATGTCTCATGTTGTAACAATGGCACCTCTATGCCCTGAACCCACATGTTTTGTTATACCTCATGCTGAAATGGTGCATCTCTAGAGATTGAATCCCTCTTTTGTTATTTTAACCACACCAGCTTCTACATTCCTTAATTCTTAGCTCAGACACCACCTTCTCATTTTCTGGATAAAGGCTCCTGCAATGTTGTATGTCTTCTATCACATCCATTGTCACACTTTGCTGTAAATGATTGCTTACTTGCCTGCTCCTGCACAATAGGAACTTCTTAAGGGAAGATTTAAAATGTTCCATCTTATTGATCTCATTATTCTTGCTGTCTAGCTCAGTAGAAAATTAAGAAGTGTGAGAAGGAGAAAGCTTGGAAGAAAGAAATGCAGGGAGGATCGAGAGACTAGATAGAGTATAGAGTAAGGAACTGACCAAGTGGATGTCCTATAAGACTGTAGTTACATAAAGCTACATAAATATTATCAGATTTTTGCTGTTGGCAAGGCATTATAGGAATTTTTCCTATGTAAGAAACATTTTAAATATTTTCACATTTTTCCATAATTTAAAAAAATGACTACTGTACCACAAGTGACAGGTGCTCCAGTCATGGTAGAGATTTTTCTATGATAACCAAAAGATATTGCCCATACCTGAAACAGATCTCATAGCCTCTCCCTCTGTTAACTTGATCTGGAGACTAAGTTCTAGCACAGAGACTGTATGAACTGTGATATATGTCACCTTTGGGCCTGTCCTAGAAGTCCCTATTGACTTTTCCTCTGTTCTTTCTATACATCTGTATGGTGGTCAGAAATATAGCATCAAGCACTTAGGAAGAAGGGCTGGACGGACAGCCTAGTCACTCAAGTGCTTGCCATGAATGTGTGAGGACTAGTGTTGGGTTCCAAGGACCAGTATGAGAAAGCGGAGGGTGGTAGCACACACTTGAAGTCTACTACAAGGGAAACAGAGACAAATGGATTCTGATGACTCATTGACTAGCTAGCCTAGTGGAATTCATTAGCTAAAAACAATGAGGTGGACAACTGCCAAGGAATGATACCCCAGGTTGACCCATGGCTACCACATGTATGAGTATACACATGTACACACATGCATAAACACCTGCACTCATACACTCGTAAACATACACACACACTTATATACAAAAATATATATTATGTATTGTCTTAGTCAGGGTTTCTATTCCTGCACAAACATCATGACCAAGAAGCAAGTTGGGGAGGAAAGGGTTTATTTGGCTTACTTCCACATGGCTGTTGATCACCAGAGGAAGTCAGGACTGGAACTCAAGCAGGTCTGGAAGCAGGAGCTGATGCAGAGGCCATGGAGGGATGTTCCTTACTGGCTTGCTTCTCCTGGCTTGTTCAGCCTGCTCTCTTATAGAACTCAAGACTTCCAAGCCCAGAGATGGCACCACCCACACGGGGCCCTACCCCCTTGGTCACTAATTGAGAAAATGCCCCACAAGTGGATCTCATGGAGGCACTTCCCCAACTGAAGTTCCCTTCTCTGTGATAACTGCAGCCTGGGTCAAGTTGACACACAAAACTAGCCAGTACATGTGTAAAAAGGAAAATATAGAATTTAATATATAACAGGCATATATAGAATGGAAAAATAGAATTTAAAGAAAAGAAGAAATATAAGAAGGAAGATGTGTAGGTACCTTGATGATTACTTGAAAAGTCATTCTGCCAGAAATACTTGTTCTGATTTTACATAGATGAGAAACAGTTTTGTTGAATTAAATAACTAAGATTTGAGTATGTATGTAAAGGGTAGTTAAAATAAAATGACACATTTGTTATATAGTAAGAATCCCATCATAGACTGTTTGCCATGATAATAGTCCTACTGACCATCGTCTCCATGTTACATGTGAGCACTCCAAATTAGATGCACTGAGTTAAGTTTTGCTTTGAAGTCTTCAAGCTCATGAGTGCAAATGTTATTTGGAGCAACTCAAATCCTTTGATTGTTTAGGAACCATGAATCCTCTCCCTTCTTCCCTCTCTCCCTTCCTCCCTCCCTCCCTCCCTTTTTCTCTCCCTCCCTCCTTCCCTCTCTCCCTCCTTCCCCTGAGGCAATGTAGGAAGAACAGGTTTTGCTTGTTTGTTTAACTAAAAATGTTCACCTAAGAGTGATTTTTTCACCTTGAGCTGAAATGTGATTTGTAAACTAGATGTACTAAAACCAGCATACAATTACTTTTCTTTGTTTTAAAGATAAATTTCAGAGATGAAAGAGTATACACAGTTTAAGAATAAAACAGTATATTCCCTCCATTCAGTAAAATAAAACAAAGAAGATTTAATAACAATTGTGGTGGTTTGAATATGCTTGGCTGTTCTGGAACTTGCTCTGTAGACTGATCTTGAACTCAGAGATGAACATGTCTCTCCTTCCTGAGTTCTAGGATTAAAGGCATGTGCTACTACACCTGGACCCAGGCCTTTTGGACAAGCCTAGAACATCCTGTGTGGATCCTAGACCCTGTAACAAGAAGCTGTGAAGCTGAAGTTCTCTTGGAGACCCCAAGATGTTAGAGATACCAGAGCCATGGGATACCTGCTGAGGAAAGCTGATAACAGGGAGTGCAACCAGCCCAGGAGAAAAAGATGTCTTGCAGTCAACAAAGCTGAAAGGAGTTGGACATCAGACATGGAGATGCAGAGTTTGGAGTTTGCCTAGCTAGCTTTTGGGTTTGCTTTGGTCCAGCATTTCCCTACTATAATGTTTGGAATGGTAATGGATATCCTGTGAAGTCGAAGGTATGTGATCTGTATTTTGATTTTGTAGGAGATTACAGTTAAAAGACTTTGAAGTTTTTACTTTTAACATTATTGAGACTGTTACAGACTATGGGACTTTTGGAGCTGGACTAAATGTAGTTTGTGTTATGCTATGGCTGGGTATGGCCCTCTTCATGTGTTTGAACAAGCCTACTGGGGACAGTGAGTAGATGTGGTGATTTAGATATACTTGGCCCAGGAAGTGGTACTATTTGTGAGTGTGGCCTTGTTGGCAGAACTATGTCACGGTTGGGGTAGGCTTTAAGATCATTCTCCTATCAGCCTGGAAGACAGTCTTCTCCTGTCTGCCTTTGGATCAAGATACAGAACTCTTGTCTCCTCCAGCACCATGTCTGCCAGAATGCTGCCATGCTTCCTTCTATGATGATAATAGGCTGAATCTCAGAACCTGTAAGCCAGCCCTAATTAAATGTCCTTTATAAGAGCTACCTTGGTCATGGCGTCTCTTCTCAGCAATGGAAACCTTAACAAAGATAGCAATTTAATTTTTTTTTTTTAAGAAAAAGGATATCAGACAACATATCCCCTTATTTCTGTACAGATTTTGAAATTGATCTGGCCCCATTGATCATTTATTCTTTTATTTGATTTTTTTTTTTGCACATACATTCACACATGTAAATATTTGTGCTGAAATAGCATAGTGGTGTTTTTATGATTAAAACTTTATAGAATGAGATCATACTATATATATATATCCTTCTGTAACTACCTTGTTACCTCTTGTATCTTCATTTTGACTACAGAGTGATTCATTGACTATTCCACATATTACTACCCTTATCTTATTGATTTAGGGGTTATTTCAATTTTTTTTTGACAGTGCAAACAATTTTGATATGCATTTTGTTTGTTTGTTTGTTTGTTTGTTTGTATACATATCTTCTTGTTCATGTGTGTTTCATTCTGTGAGGTAGGCATACAGAACCGGTGTTCCAGTGGCATTTATATTTGTACCTGACTAGGGAATAGAAAGTAATTCTTCAGAGAGGCAAGTCTTATTTTTATTCCCACCAGGATGTGTGAATGTCCTTGTTCTTCATTTTCATGCCAGCACAGGGTACATTCAAGGATTGTTGTTATTTATCATCCTTTATTTTAATTTACCTGCTGGATGTGAAAAATCTTCTGAGCCCGAGAATCAGTGTCTATATATTGGCTCTTTTGGTTTGGCTTGTTGCTATCATTTATCCATAAAGAATTTCTTATTGATTTATAATAATTTTTAGATGCGCTGCATGATGATACTCTGTGGTTTCATGTATTAAAAATATCTCTCCTACTTAATGCTGGTCTTCATAGTGTTTATGTTTTGATACAGAAACTTTTTAATTAAAAATTTAAATCTACATTTCCCTTGATTGCAAACATTTTTCTTACAGTATTTGAGACATACCTTCTAATATCAGGATCATAAAGATATTTATACTTTTGACTAATACCTCAAATTTTATTATTCACATTTTGATCTTTAATCCACTGGGATTGAATTGTTTCTATAGAATGGATATGAACTCTACTGTGTTTGGTTTGGTTTTTTTTGGTTTTGGTTTTGGTTTTTTTTGGATGGATAAACTAATGCTCCTGAAATATTTGCTGAAAAATAAATCTCTTCTTCTCAAATGATTTTCAATGTCAGCTCTGTCAGATAGTGAGTTCCATTCATTCAGTGTATTTCCTTTTACTCTGTCACTTTTTCAGTTTTGTTCTAAGCAATAGTTATATTACCATGCTGAAATAAAAATCATGCCCACAACTGACTGTAAGTTTCCATTCTCTTCCTTATTGAAGTTTATACTTCATGACTAGAACTAAAAGGCTCATTTTCATAACCATTATAACGTTCACTTAGTCACACAAAGGAATGGACAGCAGACCAGAGAAGGAGCAAATTTGAATCATGGCAATCAATATTCATAACAATTGAGAGACACAACATAATAGCAACATGGTTTACAATATGGCTGTGTGGAAAATTCCTCTCCTGCTCAATCTTTCTTCCTCTCATTGTTTTGTATATATGCATTGTGATGTGTGTGTGTGTGTGTGTGTGTGTTGTTGTTGTTGTTGTTGTTCTTGTTGTTGTTGTTGTTGTTGTTGCTGTTGTTATTGTTAAGGCTTGCTCCCCAAGCACAGTTGTAGCCATGTTGATCCATGCCTACTAGCTATTTCATATTGTTACAGATGCAGAAAATTAATTGATTCACAGCAGGGCCAAGCTGACCACATACCCTGTTATAATTAAGAAATTCCATGACCATAAGCTTCACTTAGGATTAATCAGAATGAAGGTCAGTTAGAACTGTTACATCTACCTTGCTAAAATAGCTTGAGTCAGGCTGATCATCAGGCAGTGCTTCCTGTACCTGCATTATGAGTTCATTGTAGATCTTTGCCTATATAAACTGGCTCTAAAAAATATTCAGTGTCTAGTCTTAGCTCCCAAGTCTAAGCTGCCACCCTAATAAATAAGTTTCCAGGTGTGCATTCAATAAAGCAGCCCTGGTTAACTGAGATCAATGGCAGATCTCAATATTTGGAGGTTCTACCAAGAACCTGGGAAGGCATCCGACCCTCCATCACCCCTCAGTTGTTGATAGGGAACACCACCAAGCCAGTCAACACCTCCAAGAGGAGGTAAATTCATTTTCTTGGTTTGCCTTGTTTCTGGTATGGTCTAGACCTTTTGATGACACAAAGAAGACAAGTTGGACAAAACGCTCACTGATATTAAAGTCAGGAAACAAGGGAATCCCTGCATCACTTGGCTGAGGGGAATAGCACAATTCACTCTTTGGACTTGGATTTTAGTGGGATTCTCATCTGAGAGCCCCAATGTGCAGCTGTGACTATCTTTGAAACTAGATTTTGTCTGTGTTTGTTCTCAACTTTCTTTTCTTCCTCCTCCTCCTCTTCTTTTTTCTCCTCTTCCTCCTCCTCCTCTCCTCTTCTTCTGTAACTTTCTCCTTTTTTCCTGGGAAAATTTCTACCCTCAGTGAAATTGAATGGCCTTCCTTTGGCACTGGCTGTTCTCCTCACCTATTCTCTTCAACTCTATTGGTTGTCCTTTGCATGCTAGTGTGTCCATGTCTGTCACTTTATCGCTGTAGTTCTCTTTAGTTGCTTGATTGTTGTTCCATGTTTCATCTTCAGAAAAATGGGCCAAGCTTAATCTGCTGGCTTTCACTTCTTGACTTAGTTTTAACTCCTTTCAACATTTTTTTTTCAGGAAAAAAAAAAGGCAGCTGAATTGGGATAAGAAAAAACTGATAAACTGGTGCTGCCCTTGGAGCCCTGTACCTGCTGCTAGGATTCTGGTGCTGTTGGAGAAGCTACATCTCCAACTGAATCAAGCTGACAGAAAATAAGAAACTGCCTCATCTTAGCTCTTAAAGTGACATGAGCAGCTTCTCAGCTTCTCTAGTAAAGAAACTGATACCTAGTCCTGCTACAAAACCTATGTGACCATGAGAATTGGATTCAGCCAGTAGTAGGTTTCTCCTCCCTGTTGCATCATTTTCTCTGTCCAATCACATTAGGGCAGTGACAGGTCTGTGATTGGACAGGAATAGGGAGGCAGAGCTAGAAGTTTAGGAGTGAGGAGGTTGGAGGTCAGAGAAGCAGGTGAAATCATCATGAAGGCAGGTGAACAGGAAGATGATCCAGACCCCCTGTGGTTTTAAACAGCCACAGGTAGCTAAGGTTTTCACAAGGTTAAAATAATTGGGTTAAAGCGTTATCTTTATAATCGGTTCTGAAATTATTGTATTGGCATCTTGCAAATTGTGTTCTTATTGATATATAAACCTGATTGGATAATTAAGCCTTAAGACTCATGTTTCTACCAGGTAACTAGGTGCTAGATGACTGACTGTGGGGTGTGGAGCGTTGCATGTGAGCAAGATGATCTTGCTAGCTGGAAGTAAATAGCAGGAGCCCGCCAGGGCATAGTGATGTGGCTGGTCATACCAGAACTAGAACGTGATCCGGTGGGACAGGAGAGTTTGTGGGATGATCTTTTTTAATATTTCCCACAATACTTCCCTTATAATTACATCTGGAGGAAATAAAAATAGTTTTGTCTGTCTTAAATACATAAATACTTGAGGCCATTACATCTTTATTTCTGACTAATCTTAAATATTTAAGCTTACTATGTTCTGTGTATTTGTTGTAGATTATTAGTATGTAAGTTATGGTATATGGTTGAAAATGTGTAACATCCACAACAAAAAAGTTAGCTTAAAACAAATAACTCAAGGTTGGAGACATTCTGGACAACAACACATGCCATGAGGTACAAAGAAGTAGGTCTGTAAAGATGCTTTTAAATTTTGATAAATTTTTTATGTAATTTCTGCTCATCTTAAAAATCAGACTTAAGAAGATTAAATTTAAAGCAATGTTTCCTTAATGAAGTATTAAAGCTGCACCTCCATGCATTTGTATACAAGAACTTTACTTGTTGGCAACCTAACTTTGTAAGATGAAAATCCACTTGATATTTATATTGATTTTGGAGATACTAAGTTGTTTACACTGTTAGAATTTAGTTTGCCTACTGAAAATTTTGGTAATGTTCTATGTCTTTGTCGCGCCCCCCTCACCAGCAAGGAAGACGCGGCAACAGGATTCTTCTCGATCACACTTTATTGGGAGCCCCTACATTTGGGAAGAGAGAAAGACCCCGAGCCCAAGCAGGGTGCTGCTTAAATAGCTGAACCGACTAAGTGCTCAAACCTGATTGGTGCTTTTGCAAGAACTCAATTAGCATTCTGCTCGGGGAGGTAAAGAGACTTGGCTTAAGGCTGGAAGTTGTTTACCACAATCTGGAACAGGAAATGGGCGGGATCTTAGAACGGCTCCCCACATGTCTTCATTCTTATAAATGTACTTTATTTTAATATTACAAAACATAACTGAGACATTTAAATTTTTTTTAGAGATTTATAGCATTAAAAGGGTTAAGAATCATTGACATAAGACTATATCTCTCCTTACCTAAGGACTATTTAGGCCAACAGAGACTGATTTAAGTATATATGTCTAATCTTGCTTTTGCTTGCATTATTAAATTATAGCTTTCATTATAAACTGAGCCATATAGGAAACTGTTATATTCTATAATAACATACCATATAAAAGTCATAAAAGTTTCAGTCTCTTTATGGACTATGTTTAAGGATTAAATTTTTTTTTTAATTAGGTATTTTCTTTATTTACATGTACATTTTCCCTTTCCCATTTTCTCCTCCAAAACAAACAAACAAACAAAAACAAGAACAAACCCCTTTTGCCTCCCCCCTCCCAATGCCTGTCCCCCCACCCTCTCCCACTTATTGGCCCTGGCATGCCCCAGTGTAGGGGAATGCCAGGGCCAATAAGTGGGAGAG
>JADRCD010162936.1:0-10818 GCA_019843815.1 Montemys delectorum
GTACAAATTTAAAAAAGAGAAATGTTCAATATCCTTAGTCATCAATAAAATGCAAATCAAAACAACACTGAGATTCTACCTCATACAAATCAGAGTGACTAAGATCAAAACTCCAATGATACCAGATGCTTACTAGGATGTAGAGAAAAAGACGGACATTCCGAAATTGCTGGTGGGACTGCAAGATGGTACAGCCACTCTGAAAATCAAGTCTGGCAGTTCCTCAGACATTGGACATAGTTCTGACAACCCAGATATACCACTCCTGGGCATATAGCCAAAAATGATCATACAAGGACACATACTCAAGTATGATCCTAGCAGCCTTATTTATAATAGCCAGAAACTGGAAACAGCCCTGATGTCCCTCAACAGAGAAATGAATACAGAAAAAGTAGTACATTTACAAAATGGAATACTATTCAGGTTTTAAAAACAATGAGTTCATGAAATTCTTAGGTACAAAAGAACATATATGGTATGTACTTACTGATAAGTGGATATTAGTCAAAGAGAAGCTCAGAATACTGATAAAACAACTCACAGGCCATATATGACCCAAAAAGAAAGAAGATCACACCAAAGTGTGGATGCTACAGTCCTACCCAGTAGGAGGAAGAGAATTATCACTGAGAAGTAGAGGGAGAGTGGGATCTGGGAGGGAGGAAGGAGAGTGAAACAAAAATGGAGACCTGTTCAGATATAGGAGAGGATAGAGGAGAAGTACTGTGGATCAGGAATTTAGAAGTAAGTGTGTAGCAGTTGGAGAGGGTGAACTGGGGATAGCCACTAGAATGTCCCTGGGAACCTAAGAGGTTTGCAGAACCCAACATGGAGGACATTAGCTGAAATATCCAACAAAGGTGAAATAGAACTTTAGAGACAATAACCAGTGGATAGGCATGCCTCCCAGTAGGTTCAAGAATATTTCAATAGTTATAATTTAAACATTTGAAACTAGTTCTTAAAGGAATCTATATTATACACAGAGAATAATATTTTAAAATCCTATTCCTGGGCTAGCAAATGGCTTAGTGGGTAAGTGTTCTTGTCCATAGAAATGAAAACCATAGCTCAGGGCCAACAGCTCACAAGCTGTGTGAGAAAACTGACTCATGAGAACTGCTCAGGTATGACCTATGCCAAGAACATACACTACTACCACAATAAAATGAAGAAAAAAGTGCTAATCTGTAAAACATGATTAGACATTTCACACGAGTATTTTTATTATGAAAATAAAGTTCCACATAGATATTTTAATGTTCTTTTTCTCTTCTGTAATTATAGCACAACCACATCTTATGGAATTTTTAAAGGATAGATTGCAGTACATCATAGATTTTCCAGTCCTACAGATTTAAACCAAAAAGAGTTAGTCGGTTTCTACATAAAACTACTGTGATGGTTTGTACATGCTTGGCCCAAGGAGTTGCCAATATTAGGAGGTGTGGCTTTGTTGTTCGAGTAGGTTTTTCACTATGGATGTGGGGTTTTTTTATTAGATATTTTTTATTTACATTTCAAATAATATTTCCTCTCTCAGATTCCCCTCCAAAAAAACAAAAACCAAAAAATAAATAAATAAAAATCAAAAAAATAAAAAATATACCTCTTTCCCTTACCCTTCCCCCTGCTTACCAATCCACCCTCTCCCTGAAGGTGGGCTTTAATACCCTCATCCTAACTACCTGGAAGCCAATCTTCTCCTGTCTGTCATCAGATGAAGATGTAAAAATTTTAATTCCTTCAACCCCACATCTGCCTGGATGCCGCCATGCTCCTGCCTTGATGAAAATGGACTGAAACTCTGAATCTGTAAGCCAGGCCCCCAAGGACTAAACCAAGAACAATATAGTACACATGGAGGGACCCATGGCTCCAGTCACATATGTAGCAGAGGATGGCCTTGTTGGACATCAATGGAAGGAGAAGCTCTTGGTCCTGGGAAGCCTAGATGCCCCAGTGTAAGAGAATGCCAGGGTGGGGAGGCAGGAGTGGCTAGGTGGGTGGATAAGCACCCTCATAAAAGTTGGAAGAGGGAGGATGGGATATGGGTTTCCAGAGGGGAAACTGCTAAAACTCATAATATTTGAAATGTAAATAAATAAGATATCCATTAAAAAAAAAAAAAAGAGTTGCCTTGAGTCATGGAATCTGTTCACAGCAATAAAACCCTAAGACAACTAGTTTATAAATTTTCATGTTGTATGTTCAATGTAAAGACTGTGAGCACAATGGATGTTTCCTGCTTCATACTTCCTTCTGAGTGCTGTGGGTATGGACAGAGCCACTCTTTCATGCAAGGATACATTTCCATTCAAGATTGTCAGTTCTGCCAGAGACGGAAACAACAGGGGATACTGGCTTATGACCTTTGCTCTAGAAAATCAGTTCATCTAGTACTTGAAAAATAAAACAAAAATATGAATAATATGTGGAAAATTAAAATTTCTTTAGAGGAAAGTTTTAACTCAAGGATAATTCCATATATTGATTGATACTTATTCTCTTGTCAAGTGCAAATGTTTCTTCACAAGAAATATTTGTGATTAAGTATAATCTGTGATTAAATGTAAATGTAAGAATAAAGGGAAAATGGACAATTGACTCAGGTGATTGGGTATTATTAATAAAGTCCACGTGGAAGTAAAAGTAGAGATATGTGAAGACATGGAATTTCATGTCTTCTAGAGCAAAAAGCAGCAAAACAGGGATAGTGCAAATTTTCTGGAAGAATCTATGTCAAATCAGCAATGAATATAATTTTGATCCTAAAAAGCTACAATAATGTCCTTTGAAATTTAATACAAATTTAAATTTAATTTCCTTGTATGTTCTATGTGGAGATGTCTAATTTATAGGATTATTGAAGAACAATTGTTTGTACTCCAATTATCTCAACAATTATTTTAATATAAACAGTAGTTTTACATACCAAATAAAAATTGTGTGATAATATTAAGCATATTTTAAATGTAACAATTCACAATTACTGTTTTGAAATTATCAATATTTTATTCCATTAACAAAGGTAAATTAAACAATCCTTACCCAATGAAGAAATCTGTTAGAAATTAATCTTCTTCTTCTTTTGTATCCTTTACAGAAGTAGCCAATATCTTATGCTTTCCTTTTACCACATAATCATGTCTATAAACCGCATAAAGACAAAGCAAGACTGACAATAATTGCATGTTAATCCCTGAAATAAAAAAATAAAATAAAAGGGTAATTATATCACATTAAACAAAAGTTTTTAAATGAAAAATGCCGTTTACTCAAGTAAAACACATAATTTCTCTTCTGGAGATGTTAATTTCCCATTTACAAAATGATATTATAATCTTACATCAAATTATGTATTTTGAAATGATTTCTGTATTTCATACTTATCAGATAGCTTCTAAAACATACTGTTCCATGAATTCATAATCTATATTAATTTTTAAGTACTTTCAAAACTTAAATATGGTTAAAAGCTTAAACTTGCTTTAAGTTTTGTATACCCTGTTTGAAATATTGATCACTTTCCACACATAAATACTAATAATTATTTTATAGATTTACCTTTTGTCTTAAATTTCTTAAAATTACAAATATTACATAAAAATAATTAAACTTCATAAGTCAAATACCCTGTTGGAGTCCAAATGTTGTAGCAATTCAATCTCAGTTATGTAATACAGCCACTTCAAATGAGAAACATTAATAAGACTTTTCCATTTATGAACTATGGTATCTGTTTTAAAGGAGATCATCTCAAAGACTTAGTTACCTGTGATAGGAAAGTAATATTGCCATGAAAATTATAAGTAGTGATTGAATGTAATGAACATTTGCAAGCAGGAAGTTGGAGAAAAGAATGAGAAATTATTAAAATTAAACGTAGTAGCTCTTCCAAGAAGAGTGATATGCTAGTAAAAAATGTATCTGAACACACTGGAAAAAAATCCACACAATGTACTAAATTTTTCCACGTTTAGTAACTAAAGAAATAAGGAATCAGTATCCAAAGGAAGGGAGAATTTCATGACAGTGACATGGAGTTCATTTTCCACAGCAGATGGGAGCAAGAGGTAGAAAATCACACTTTCACCCAAGAAGGACCTGTGAGAAAACAGAGCATTCTGTTGTAGTCTTACAAAGACTGACTGGAATGATTGCACAGAACAGAGTCCAAAGAAATACAAAGAGATTTGCTTAATATTGAAAGGACAATATTCAAACAACCAAACAGAAATGATATGCATTGGGCAGTACTGGCTCTTTTTTATTGAGAATTTTAGACTAGTAAAGATTTAGAAATTTTTATAGCCTGATCAGGAAAGAGAAAAACCACATTTGGAAGAACAAAGCATAAGTGTGGCCCAGTAAGCACTCACTAATGAACTTAGTGTGACTCTGTAAGAGTGGACAGTTGATGATCAACAATGAAGAAAGACCTAGAGTACATTTCAGAACGTTTTAAAGAGTCCCTTGGCACCAGAAATGGGCTTGCTGCTCAGGGAACTTTCTCTCCTTGCTGCCAAGTGTATACCACAAAAATAGCCATGGCTCTGTCTTCAGTATCACAATTCACTTTGAAAGCAGATCTTACTAAGTGGTCATAGTTGTCCAGGGAAGCAAACTGCAAATGTTGGGGGTGGGGTGGGTGGAGGCTCCTAACAGCTTCAACAAAATTCTCACAGGAAGTCCTGAAGACCAGACTGAAATATGCTACAAGGTTCAAGCCTATATAGAATAGGCTTAATGGAGCTATGGGAAGTTGAACTCTGAAAGTGGATCTGCAAGGGGGCAATAGACAAGCAGATTAGTAAAAAATATTCTACTCCATCGAATAAAGTTATTGAAAATTTGCAAAGCCAGAGGCAAATAAACACTCTGGGTTCTAAAGGTTTCTTAATATCACAGATCAAATGTTGCTTGAGGGTTCACCCAGCATAACAATGTTTATACAATATCATGTTTGGAGCTTGAAGATTCTGTATCTTCCATGATAAGTTTTAGTCTTCTAGATCTGCACTCCTCTCTACCTCCTGACATCTTTCTTTGGACTACTGTTGTTTATTCTGTGGGTGGCACACTCCTACGTTGTAAACATGTAACTTTTTAAAACAGCAGCTCATATGTGAAAGTGTTTTCACTCAGTTAAATCTGTGGATTTAATCTTTGCAGGGCTGTTGCAGGATCCTTGGCTCTATGAGTACGGAATTATTATATCTTATATTTGGAGGAGGTCATAGATCTCGGAGGCCAGGAATGGATTGCTACAGATTGGACATTTATGTATTGGAAGGTTAATTGTATTTTATTAATACACTGGTATTGAGTCTTATAAGAGATAGGGCACAGTGGAATACTCATAGAGAACACCACAAATAGGGATTGTACAAGTTGTTGACCTTGATTACTTCCCATTGTAGCAATAAGCCTAAGCTCTGGATTTTTTAGCTTCCTGTCTCACAATGTGGTAGTTCTATGACAGACAGGTCTCACACATTATGTTGAAGACTGTGATCTGATGCAGCAAAAAGGTCCTTTCTGAATTGTAATCCTATTTGGAATTTGAAACTCCCAGACTATGGGCTATATAAACTTTATTATAAAGTACCAAGACTCAACTATTTTTACAGCAATTGAAAATGTAACAGTAATATTCATAATATATATCTTATTTATTTTATTTTCAAAAGAGACTTTTTTCCTTCTTTTGGGATCAGAATAGTATCTGTCATGTAATGTCATACGGACATTATTCATTCATCAGTGAGTGAGATTACTGCACATTCTTTTTGAAATTTCTAGAAGGTGATCAATAAGCTCTATAGCTTTTCTTTACTATCTCATATTCCTTTTACTTTGTGTTTTCTTGACTAGATAATTTGAAACAACTTGCCTTTTGACTTACTAGATCTTTTTTTGTGCATATGTGAGCCAGCCACTGAAATTATAATTTATCACCTCAGTTTCTTTGTTCTTAGCTTTAATTTTCTAGCTTGTTCTTATTTTGTGATTTTTTTCTTTCTGCTAAATTTAAGTTCTTTTTCAAACTCTCTGTTCTGTTTGCATTCTACTGTTTAGGTCTATACAGTAGACATATCCCCGTGGAGTACATTCCAAAGTGTGCACAGTACTAACTGCACTCATTAACACAAACATGCACACATGCATTCATTTCTGTTTCAACATGCTGATATCAATTCAATTAAATGACATTCATTATTCATGTCTTTTATACATACATATTTTATCAAATGTAAGAACTCATCTTGTGTGGGATCTATCATTCTTGAATTCTTAGATAAAATATCTACATTTGCATGATTTTTGTTTTCTTCTTTTGTTGTTTCTTAGCAAATATGTTGTCAGTTTGATCCAATATTTTTTCATGAAGCTCTAATGTTTATTTGCATTTTGTTTAAAAAAAAGCATTCAGTGATACCTCAACCATATCTGGACATCAATTTTATCATATAGTTGAGAGATTTTCAGTAACTAAAAATGTTTAAAATATATATCATCTTATCAAAAATGATGAAACTTTCAAGTTTAGTCTTGAAAGAGATAATAGTATTTTGATGATCTTATTTACAACTTGCCTTAGTTTGGATTTTATTTTTGTGAAGAGACACCATATCCATGGCAACTTGTATAAAAGAAATCATTTAATTTGGCCTGCTTACGTTTTCAGAATATTAGTCCATGATTTTCATGGTGGGAAGCATGGCAGCAGGCAGGCAGAGATGGTGATAGAGATGAAACTGAGTGTTGTACATCATAATCTACAGACAGATGAAGGAAACTCTGTGACACACTAGTCATAGCTGAAGCATAGGAGACCTTAAAGCCCACCTCCACAGTGATATAAAGCAAGGCCACAATTCCTCCAACAAGGCCACACCTTCTAATAGTGTTACTTTCTATGGATTAAGCATTCAAATACATGGGTCTATAGGGACCATACCACTAAATTTCAATTCCTGATCAAATAGGTTTGTAATTGGATTATAATGCAAAATAAGTTCAGTCCAATCTCTTAAGTCCATATAGTCTATCACAGTCTCAACACTTTTCAAAATCCAAAGTTCCAAGTGTCTTTTGAGGTTCATGCAATCTCTTATCAGTAATCCATTGTAACATGAAAATTAAAAGGCAGATCACATAGTCCCAACATGGAAGAGGATATACATTAGTCTTCCAAAAGGTAGGGAAAGGAGCACAGTCAATAGTGGACAAAAGCAAGTAAAATCAAAGCAAAATGAAACAAAACACAAAGGAACAATATCCCAGCATGGTAATCTTTGAACTCTGCATCTTTGTGTCTGATGTCAAAGTGCTATTCAAATCTCCATCTCCTTTCAGTTTTATTGATTCCAACAGGTATCTATCTGTTGGGTTGATTTCACTCCCTGTGTTCTGCTATCTGGCAGGGATCCAATGGATCTGGCATCTCCAACACTTTGGGGTCTCCATGCAGGGACACCCTTGACACAGTCCTTGTGTTAGCAAATTTCCTTAGTCACAGAGGAAGATTGCATAACCTTTTTCTTTTATCCTTGCTTCTAAAGACAGAACAACATGTCCTAAGATGCCAAATTCTGCTGTTGGCTAGAGCTGTAACATGGCCACCTCATGCAATTCTATCTTCAACAGATTTCGTTTTTTGATGGCTTCCTTCATTGCCTAAACTCAACTATCCTTGAACTTCATCTGTACACTAGTCTGACCATGAACTCAGATATCTGCATGCCTTTGTCCCCTGAATGTTGTGGTTAAAGGGATGTACCTCCATGCCAAGACCTAAGGTGCTCTTTAATTCCTTTACACAACATGGAAACTTACCGTGTTGGGATCTTGCCATGATGTCACAAATCCCTTTATTCCACTTAATGTCTTTAATATTTTTATCTGTATGAACATGGGATTTAGCTCCTTTGTACTACTTGGTACCCATTTTCTCCATGAAGCATACATTTTGTATTTTCCCTTGTTCCTTTTCATCAAATTGTTCTTCATATGAGTGAACCAAGGCACAGTCTACCCTAGGCTGTTTGAGATTTTGCTTGTCAATGAAATTATTCTAAACATCTTAACTTTAATCTCACGAAGACTCTTCACATAATGGAAAGAGTAGTTATATTCTTCACCCTAATATCACAAAAATGATCTCAGCATACTAAAATCCTTCTATTCTGAAACTTCTTCAGCCCAGCACCCACAGTTCAAATCACACTCAGCACCACTCTCTTCTATGTTCTTACTAGTAAGACCCATTATTCCCAGTTAAAATGCATTCCAATCATTCCTAATCCTTAAGCCCAAATCCACATTCCTCCAAATCAAATCATGTTCAGTCCTGTCATGTAATACTCCATTCCCAGGTACCAACTTCTGTCTTAGGATGTTACTGGTGGGAAGAGACACTAGAGTAATTCTTATAAAAGAAAACATTTAACTGGGACTGGCTTATGCTACCAGAGGCTTAGTCCACTACTGTGAGGTTGGGAAGCATGCTGGAGTGCAAGCAGACACAATGATGGAAAAGAAATTGAGAGTTCTAACATCATGATTGGCAAACGTCAGGTTACTATATGCGACACTGAGCATATAGATTGAGCTTATAAGGTCTATACCTTAAGCTTGACCACAGTAACATACTTTCTCTAAAAGGCCACCCCTACTTCAAAAGGTCACACCTAGCAGTGTCACTGTCTTTATGCCAAACATTCAAACAGATGAATGTGTTGGGGGGTGGGGCATGTGATACCTATTCAAACCACCTAACAGCTATTATAGTTTTTATCCAAAGTTGTCTAATATTTAAATCTGTTACTTCAAAAATGTATAAAATAGTCAACAGATTGAAATTATACTAATTGTCACAATTTCTTGATGTATAACACAGAAATCTAGAATGCATTTACCAGAAAAATATAACCATTTACATGAATTATGTAATACAAGTTCATAAAATACTTCCTACAAAATTATGTTAGCCTTTATCAAAGTATTTATTCATAGTTATTACCTCAGTATAAACAATTGAAAATTCTAAAATCAACTATATTTAAGTTTATACAATTCATATAACTTACATATTATCTTAAATGTGAGGACCAAATTTTCCTCATTATAGATTCGACAATGAACTTTCTCTCCGCATTCATTACTATACCAGAAATTACAAGTAAAATCTGTTGTTGCTGCAAAAAGTAGTACTCCTGGGGCAGAGCCTGTAAAACAGACAGGATTAGTAGTAGTTCATAAGAAAACAGAGTAAGAATAATTTCTTCTCAAAACACACACACACATACACACACACACACACACACACACACACCTGCACACACACACACACACACACACACACACACACACACAATCCTCTAAAAATTACTTAAAATTCTGTAATATCCTGTTTTATATTGGTCAAAAATCCTGAAAACCAATATCCTGATCCTTGCATGTATACCAATAGTAGTTTGCAATGATTTTATAATTCTGCCCATGCTACTATTTACAAGATATCATAAAGGAGTTTTTTGTATTTTCAGGGAATATTTAACAGGCATATTTACAACAAAGGAACTATATTACATGTTTTTTAACTCCTACTGTCTTTAAAGATAGATAACTATGAGATTTTTAATGACCAAAAGTGACTAAATACTATTTTCTGACTACATTCTCTTGACTATGTCTCTAGAGAATCCTTCTCATATTCCAATAGAATCCACTTCAAGATTTTCAGTGGATGTTTGAAACTGAATGTGGCAACAACCTGTATACACACACACACACACACACACACAGTCACACACACACACATACACACATGTGTTCAATGTGCTGCTACCAATTAAATTAAAATACATTTTCTATTTATATCTTTATTTTAATTTAGCATAAAAACTAGTAAGATTTCATAAATCTTCTATCATTCTTAGTTTTGATGGACCTATATTTCTTTTTTCTTCATCTCGTTCTCATACTTTTTAAACCACAGCAACCAGTATTTCCCTCTGTGGTTTCATATCACATGGCTTTTATCATTTCTCTTTATAAACTTTTCCTCACACTGCAAGATCATTGTTGCCCATGTAACTTCATCATGAGGACTTCATTTTTTCTGAGGCTTCCCCTGGACCTTCTTTTGTTGCTCTGCAATTTTACTCCCGGCCTGAACACTTTTGTTCCCTACATTCTCCCTCTCTACTTTCATATCACCTATATTATGCCATCCCTTCTCTCCAATTGCATTCTATCCAGCCACGGGCCACTTCTAGTTTCAAAATGTACTTTGGGTTAAATCTACAAGTGGTCAGAAGCTAGGATCCACACATAAAAAGGAGTATTTAAAATTATATTGTTGGACACGAATGACCTCACTCAATATATATCCTTTTGGTTATATCCATTTTCTACAAGTTTCTCAATGTTACTTTTTTTTATTACTGGTCAGTAAAGCTATACTATGTATATGGATGCATTCTTATGGTCCATTCATTAGTTGATGACCATCTAAGTTGGCTCCATTCCTAGCTGTAATGGAATATAAAATCAATGAACATGAATATACTGGTATCGATCTAATATGATATCAGCTTCTTTGGTTATACACCCCATAATGGTATAACAGGATCAAGTGATAAGAATTATTTCAGAGTTTGAACAGATATGTCCAACATTTGTAAATAATACTCTCCATGAATACATGCACTATTAAGTGAAAGTCTCAGTGTCAAACACAATTTTTCTTTCTGATGGCTATTGGTCAGGGAGGCTGTAGAGGCACTGGAAACAATATGGACTAAG
>JADRCD010162945.1:0-10566 GCA_019843815.1 Montemys delectorum
ATAAATTCTCTTCAAGAAATTAATAATTTTTTTGTTATTTTCATTCATATATTCCAAGTTATATCATATCTGTCCCATCTTTCCCACTGTATTGGTTATTTTTTCTCTTGGTGTGATGAAGCACTTTGATAAGGCATTTTATAGATGAGATTTTTGGCTTACAATTCCAGAGTGTTAGAGTCCATAACAATGGTGATAGCATGGCAACAAGTTGCATATATGATGAGAGTAGTGGTAACCTGGGAGCTCACATCTTGAATCATAATCATGAGACAGAAGAGGAGAACTAGAAGGCTATTCTGTAAAATCCATAAGCGTATCCATTGATGTATTTCCTCTGGCAATCAATATATTACACCTCCTAAACTTTTCTAAACACTACTATTAGCTTGAGACCAAGCATTCAAATTCTTGAGATTATGGGTGTTGTTTCCCATTTAAACTACTACTTTAGACCACCGAACCTTGGCTTTTATTTATTTTTAAGCATGTTAATTGGCTGGCCACTGAAGAAAAGTCAACCTAAAAAAACCCCTGACAATCCTTTTGACAGTAGCTATCAATTTTCAGAACCTCCTTGGCTAGTGGTGAGGTTGAATTCTCAACTGTTGCAACCATGTGGAGATTTTGTCTTGCTAGAGTTGCAGAGATCTTGTGCATAGTATCACACTGCTGTCAATTTACACACGCGCAGTTATCCAGTTGTATCTAAAAAAAATAATGTCATGTAGTAATCTATCAGCTCTGACATTTTTTTGTTCCTCTTCTATGATTCCTGTGCCTTGGAGGAATGAGTAAAATAGAAATATTCCATTTAGAACTTAGGATTCCATAGTTTCTTACTCTCTGCATTTTGCCCAGTTGGGAGTGTCAACATCTGCAGTTTAGTAAGAGTTGAGGAGAATTACAAGTACATTTCTAGGTGTTATTCACTAAATTGTATTCATCTTTAGTAGACTCTTTGGGATTTCCATGTTGCAAATAACTAACTCTTATTTAGTTCTCATCCAGTAGCATGTTATTCAGTTGCATTCCACAGTAGTAGAAATTACATAACCAAGAATGGATACCAAGGAGTAGACAGAAAGACCTGTTACTATATTGATATGCTCAAAAACTGGCAGAGTACATCATGGTAGTCACCTATAGAATTAAAAACTATTTAGATGATGCATGTTTAGAAAAATTAATGGGCAGTAACAAACAAGTATTTTCCTGGTTTGAACATTATTACATTCCCAAGGCTTAGAAAATAAAATAAGAGTAGAAATGTAGCCAAAAACATTTAAGGAGACATTAAGGCTTCATTGGTTTACTTAAATAAAATGTCAGGTAAATGGAATCAGGACAAATTCTTATAAGAATAGATTTGCTGTGTTTGCAAGTTGAGCTTGTGTTTATTATATGTTCTGTGAACTGGAATAAATAATTAACATCAGAGATTATAACAAATTTCAACATAAAAATACATAATGATATCCCTGAAAGTTGTTCCTTGTCTTTACCTAGAAATGAGCACCCATCCCCCCCCCCATTGCCTTTCTCATCAGCTGTTGCATCTGTCTAATGACTTCACTGGCTGCACAATGGAATTGATTGCACCAAGTTCGATGGTTTAACCCAAGTTATATTTAAGCAAAGATTTGACCAATAATATCATTTTTTTCTGCATAGGAAGGTTGTCTATCTGCACCAAAATGGTCATGTATTGCTGATGTCTCTAAATCATTTAGCAGGTAAGAAAAGAAAGAATTAAACACTTTACCTATCTTGTAATTTTGTTCTTAAGTTAAATTTAGTAAAACACCTGATTTCATGAATAGAAATTTACTCTTGAAAGGAAGGGAATAAAATGACCTTTACAATAATGGACTGCATTCCTTGTTTGCTTTGTACTCAATGAAGAATGCTGGTAGAGTTTTCAAGTGATGTCATCCAACAGTATGGCTTCTTATTTTAAGTTAGTTCTTAGAGCTATAACTTAGCAACCTACTGTGCCAGACAACTCCACAGTAAGAACTCATAATCTGCTTGTAATGATTTCTCTGAACTCAGAAACCTTAATTCCCTGTTATTTTCCAGCTCAATTTCATTAAATTCAAAATTGATTTTTAATACTCTCTTTGAATGTGCTAAAGATTCCCAAGCAGTTTGAAAACATAAGATACAATCTTGTGAACCTAAACGTTACTGAATTGAAACTATCGTTTTCATTATTATTTTTTATGTATAAACTCTAATTTTGTAGGTTATAAGGAAAGATTCTGAGAGCATTTATTCTACAATCATTTTACTTCTAACCACAAAATGTAATGTGTCATCTACAATTGAAACAAAATGAAAACTTAGACATTTCAATATTACATTTGTCTTGATGGCAATGTGAGGGTTAACCAGTGCATTGTTAAAATAATGAAATGAGGAACCAAATACAACATTACTACCTGTTGGAACATGGTCAAAGAATGGAGAATGTGAGGAGATTTTTTAATGCTTGTGAGAAAACTCCAAGAAGCCTAAACAAGAGTTTTCTGACCTCAGTTCTTCAAAAATACAGAATTCTTCCTGAGTTATGCTTTTTTTGCCCCTCCCACTTGTAATGTATAAAAGTGACTTTACCTCAGACTGTTCATTACATCTCTATATGGTACTATGGGAAAATATATTTGTTCTACCTGCAGCTTGTCTGCCACTTGGATTTGTTTGTCATGCATGCCTTGCCCTTGTAATTGTACACTTTACTCCTACGACTCCTCTTAAACTTCGGGGTATATATTGTTTGAATGAAATTAGCTATTACATTAGACTTTAGTCCTCCCTTATTAGCTCTTCTCTCCCAGATCTCTAGAATGGCAAACACCTACCAGACATGAATAAAGTTTTCAGAAAGTACAAACATACAAAAGTGTAAAAGATATTTAAGGTGGGGTGAAGTACAGCAGTTTTCTCAGAAGCAAAACCAAAATAGCATTCCATCTTGGAGTTCAGTGTTTCAGACCTAGAATATATTCTAAAGTTTATTCTTTGAGACTCAGGAAGTAAACAACTCAGAGACTACAAGAAATCCCTGAAACTGACCAGTAGCACCTGGCCTCTCTACCCCAAAGCTTGTATAATCAGTATGATGTGCTGAGAGACACTCTCAGATAATCCAAGCTGCCTAGGAGAGGCTTAGAGTAACTAAACTGTCTCAAAAACAGAACATCTAAGCTACTTGAATGATAGAAACAACCAGGAATAAGGAAGAGTCTCACACTGGCTGAACTGCTGGAAAGAGATACTTTCCAATCTGCACACTAATATTTAGTGTTTTTATCCTTCATAAGCTGCCACCCAACCTGAGTTGGCTTTTTGGGATATAACTCTCTTTGAACAATTTCTGCTTTTGTAGTAAGACTGCTCTCCATTCTCCTGTATGCAATCTCAATAAAGTTCATTTGTTTCCCATTTTGGATTTTAATACTATCTTTACATAGGTCTGTCTTTGATTCTTTATTGTGGATAAGTAGACAGATGTCTTTTCATGTTTCCCAGGAATAGTCTCACACAACTTGCAGGTAATAGGCTTTGCTCAATAATAGAATTATTGCTTAGCAAACAAGAGACCTTGTCTTCAATCTCTATCACAGAGTATACAGTTGAAAAAACTTGGTGAGTGAGGAGAAGAATTTTTCATGGTGTATTTTTTCAAAAGTTTTCAACTCTTCCATATCTTTTACATGAATTAAAAATTTCCTTGTACATATCTATCATTCTAAATGGTAGAATGTATGCAGAGGCAAGGACATGAAGAGCTTGGCATTCCATACTTTATAGGTTATATGTTTTAGTTTTACTGTATTTGTTACTTATAAAACACAAAGATGATTTATAAAGAAGGCTTATAAGTAGCAGGAACAGGAAGAAAGATTGTACCTATAGTTATTTCCTCTGCATCTTCTTTTCTCTTTGTTCTGTAAGTCAGTTTTGGGGAATGAAATCTACCATTTCCAAACACCAGCAATCATCCATATTTTTAACTCTACCTCACATTAAACTTTGTATTTTATCAATCACCCATTAGATAGCCTGTCATCTGCATCTTCCTGTGCAAAGAATGTCTCCTCTTCAATTTTGGGGACTCAGTCATGGCTAAGGGTCAACCCTTCATGATCTCCCACCTCAGACTTTGACATATGCTTCTAATTCAGTCCCATGACTTTTAAAGCATCACTTTCCATATAAATCATACAAATTTAAGTCTTATGTCTACAAACCACACATTAGATTTGACCATTGTTCAGCATGAGCTCTGTCAATGACTCATTCCTAAAAACACCAACTCAAAGAACCTTGTAGTGCCTTATAATAACCCATTGTCCTGTATTTGTGTGCAAGGAAAATCTACACGTAAATAAAATAGTAAGTGAATAAATGAGGTATTTTTATACGTAGAGAAATATATTCTGCTAGTCTAATTCTTGTCAGAGAAAGTTATTTAGTGCCAAAACATAAAGATTCTGCTACAATCTAAAAGGGCTCTTTCATAAAAAAGAAAATAATTTGACAGTCTTCTGAAATTTGTAGACATAAATTATCCATTCTCTGGCATATGATTTAGTGACATAAGTATCAAATTCGATGGTATTTCTGCCAATGTTTAATCTATAGAGAGTTTGTTCTGGGACTGCTATTTTCAGATGGGCCAGCTTTTTAGAGCTCATTTAAAAAATTAATGAGGATTCTCTCCAAAGTAATTTACTATCACAAATTAGGGATGGTAAAGGGAGATCTCTAGCATGACTCTAGGGGTAGTTTTGCTTGCATGTTTAAAGAAGGGTCAGCATTATTAATTAACTTAATTTACTTATCAAAATGAATCTTTATTCACACCAATCATTCAAGGAATGAAAACCTGTCCAATATTTTCACAAATAATTTAAATGGAGTTTCTGGAAAAGGAAATGAGACAACATGATATTCTTTAAAATATAGCTTATTCTACTTTACTTGTGTGGATTTGTAATGTGTAAATTGTGTGTGTGTGTGTGTGTGTGTGTGTGTTTGTGTGTGTGTGAGAGAGAGAGGGGGGGGGCTCATCCATTTTCAAGCAGAAGGCAAATAAAGACACCCAATGTCTTCCTCCACTACTCTCTTCCTATTCATATGTGACAGTCTCTCACTGAAACAGGAGCTGGACTGGCATCGAGTACTTTCCAGTCATCCTAATATATCTGTCCCCTGAAAAAATAAGACATGCCCATTATTTGCTCTATTCTTTTTTTTAAACATGGCTACTATTTTAACTTAAGTCCTCATACTTGCAAACCAAGTACTTTTAATGAGTGAGCCATTGCCTGCCCCATTCTTACTACCAATGATACATTAAATTACATACTCTTGAATGCTAGGGAGATAATTTTCTTTTAAATATATAACATACCTGATAACTCTTTGTAAAGTTTTACTAGAAAGACAAAAATGATTCATAGGATTTAAAACTTGACTCAAGCTGTTACAGAGAAAGCCAGAGCATCATATTATCTGCTGTCTATCATTAGCAGGCAATTGGATCCAACTAACCCTACTCCTGGGATAACATGCCTAAAATTTCTCCATGATGTATTTGGCTTTATTGGTTGCTAACATTTGAAAATTTTTACTATGGAATAGTTTGGATCTTTCATTAATTTCCAGACAACTTTCATCTGGTATGTATGTTTAAAGTTATTTTATCTCATTTGCCATCATAATCACCCATTCTGTCTTCCATGCTTTTAACTACTCATCAAGCCCTTCCTCTCCTTTTTGGTCAGTGCTGTGCTGTGTGTAACTTTTTTGAAATCTATCCTCTCTTTTGACTTTATAATTGAAATAAATATTAGATCTACCATCCATTGTATGCATAAAGTTTATAAGAATCCATTGTGGTTTGCTATTTCCTGACATTTTTCTCAAATATTGAAATTGGTTGTATGAAATCATTTGCTTCACACTATTATCTTCATTCTTCACTTGTCTGATTCTATCATCATTTGATTCTGTCTGCTCCTGTGTATATGGAACTATTATGCAATTTTGAGAAATTAAAAAAGTGTGAACTCATCAACTGAAACATCTTTACTCAGAAATTGTTTGCAGATTTCGTTTCAAGTTGTTAACAATGGACAAAAACTTTTATTGTTTTTCTAAGACTTCTAAGAGACAGAAGATAATATGAAACTACCTTTTATGTGTGTTTTCAGCCACAAGATCATATGGATTGTGGCTTCAAATCCCTATACATAGAGGTTTGTCACTGGTCATTCTACAGAGACATCTTTTACATTGTTTTACCTTGTCAGGATCCTTGATCATTTACTTGGTCGTGTCTCACTTATTTCCCTCTGCACCTAGGAATAGCTTTATGGTACAAGGCTAGCATGTGATTATCTAGGCTTTGAAGAAAGGCTTTTGACTCAGTCTTCACAAGACTCATACCTCAATCTTTGAGTGCTCTTTATTTATTCATTTACTTATTTATATATTTATGGTCATTTATTTTAAGGGATACACAAATGCCCTCTAGGTTGATGTCATTTATTTTAAGGGATATACAAATGCCCTCTAGGTTGATGTTTTGTCATTTTACTTTGAGAAAGACATTAAAGGGTTCTAGAAACAGGAAGACAGTTTTAAAATTTGGGTTGTACTATCTTTTGAAGATCATTAAATATGAAGTTAAATGGTAGCTTTTGTATTTCTGGCTGATAAAGTAATGGCCAAGCTGATTCTATTTCTTGTGCTTTAAAACATTAGCAGGCATTGTTTCTTAGTTTACACTATCATTCTGACATTTTCTCCAGAATAATTGATTTTATTTAATATATAATCAATTATTGTAGCACATTCTACAAATGCTAAATTTAATTAATGTGAGCAACATATTTTGACTTTTGAAAGCTATGTTTTGACTAAAGACAATTCATTATTGATAAATGTCCATTTTAAAATATAATTGTATTATGCTTCACTCACATAAGAGTGAGTAAAATAGGACAGATGACTGTTTCATGAGCAACAATTTCTAGGACTGTTCATTAGTCCTACAGGTTGATTGACTAAGGATTAACATCTTCATAGTGAAGATCCTAGGTCAATACTTTTCTTTGTACAGTATATTTAAAACAGACTTAAACTAAAAATCTAGCCTGGTTGTGTGATTTTTATTTAACCATGCAGTTCCTATGAGAGTTTCAAAATGGTGATCTTAGATCAATCGAAAATTATATAACATAAAGTTTGCACTATTTTTAATACAACTTTTTTGATATTTTGTTTTATAACATTGCTATGGAGTTTGGCTCCTCAGACAATGACCACAATCTCTAATTTTGAGCAGTGCTATATCTTTGGTAGGAAATATTTTATATCATACCTACAGAACTACTCTATATTGATAAATGTCTTTTGGTTGCTGCTTTTGTTAATTTAAAAATGGGACAGAGATCCTGAGGATCACCTTTCTGGTAAGCCAAATGCCAATGTTTTTGAAATGTTTATGATATTAAATGGGATATTTTGCTGCAACTGTTTAAATCAATGCATCTGTTACAGGTTTTAAGTCAACATTTTAATAAAAGATTTATTGAATAGCTCAATGGCACATGAACACTTGAATGCATAGATTCCACTGGAAAGATAAATGTAAAAGTTTGTAAAAATTAATTTTAATAGTATTTTATCTAGCACCAAATAAATCTTTTAAAATATATGTACAAAGAATAGAAATTTACAGCTGAGGTAGGCTCACAAATAAAAGTTTACAGATACAAATGACTGGCTGACCCAATTATTTCTCCAATGGTTCTAAATTTAATTTATATTAATGTTATAGCTTTCCTAAAGTATTGCTGCTTGAAATCCACATTAAATCTATCATACGTTGGATTTATAAGTAATTGTTTATAGGTTTTTATACTATATATTTTCATCTTTGAAGTTCAGTTTTCACTCCCTTAATATTTGTTGAGCATAACAATCAATTCAAGTGAATGTCCTCTGATTGTCTTTTATATGACATTGAAAGACAACAAATGGCCCTCTCTGCACACCTTTCCTGCAAGTGTAGAGTTTCTCTCAAGGGAGTACTCTGACCCTGGGTCTCAGGTGGGACCAGCTGTGAGGCACAAGCCACAGAAGCTGCAGCCTTCATTCATCCATCTGCCTACAGGAGGGATGGCTAATCCACAGTCCTCTGCACACAAGTCCTACCAGGGTAGAGCTGATCTCCCAGAAGTACTGACGCAGGCTTACAGACCCAGCCAGAGACAGCAGGAACATCTAACACTAGAGATTAACAGGTGACTAAAAGCAAACACAAGAATCTTACCAACAGAAACCAAGACTATCTGGCATCATCAGAACCTAGTACTCCTCCCACAGCAACTCCTGGATACCCCAACACACCGGAAAAGCAAAATTTAGATCTAAAATCATATCTAATGATGGTGATACAGGAATTTAAGAAGGACATAAATAACTCCCTTAAAGAAATACAGGAGAACACAGGTAAAGAGGTAAAAGCTCTTAAAGAGGAAACACAAAAATTCCTTAAAGAATTACAGGAGAACATGAGTAAACGAGTAGAAGTCCTTAAAGAGGAAATACAAAAATTCCTTAAAGACCTACAGGAAAGTACAACCAAACAGGTGAAGGAACTGAACAAAACCATCCAGGTCCTAAAAATGGAAGTAGAAACAGTTAAGAAATCACAAAGAGAGACAACTCTGGAGATAAATATCTTTTTTTTTATTATTATTTTATTTTATTAGATATTTTCTTTATTTACATGTAAATTTTCCCTTTCCCAGTTTCCCCTCCAAAAAACAAACAAACAAACAAAAACAACAAGAACAAACTTCTTTTGCCTCCCCCCTCCCCCTGCCTGCCACCCTACCCTCTCCCACTTATTGGCCCTGGCATTCCCCTACACTGGGGCACAGAACCTTCACAAGGCCGAGGTCCTTTCCTCCTATTGATGATCGAATTTGCAATCCTCTACTATACACATGCTGCCAGAACATTCAGTCCTACCCTGTATAGTCCTTGATTGGTGGTTGGGTCCCTGGGAGCTCTGAGGGTACTAGTTAGTAATTGTTGTTCGTCCTAAGGGGCTGCAAACCCTTCAGCTCCATAGAACCTTTCTCTAACTCCTTCATTGGGGACAGTGTACTCAGTTCAATGAATGGTTGTGAGCCTCTACATCTGTATTAGTCAGGTATTGTCTCAGTCAGGGTTTCTATTTTTGCACAAACATCATGACCATGAAGCAAGTTGGGGAGGAAAGGGTTTATTCGGCTTACACTTCTACATGGCTGTTGATCACCAGAGGAAGTCAGGACTGGAACTCAAGCGGGTCAGGAAGCAGGAGCTGATGCAGAGGCCATGGAGGGATGTTCCTTACTGGCTTGCTTCTCCTGGCTTGCTCAGCCTGCTCTCTTATAGAACTCAAGACTTCCAAGCCCAGAGATGGCACCACCCACAAGGGGCCCTACCCCCTTGGTCACTAATTGAGAAAATGTCCCACGGCTGGATCTCATGGAGGCACTTCTCCAACTGAAGCTCCCTTCTCTGTGATAACTTAAGAAAGAAGTCAGGAACCATAGATGAAAGTATCACCAACAGAATACAAGAGATAGAAGAGAGAATCTCTGGTACAGAAGATAACATAGAAAACATTGACACAACAGTCAAATTAAATACAAAATGTAATATGAACTCATTAGTACCCTCAGAGCTCCCAGGGACTAAACCACCAACCAAAGAGTACACATGGTGGGACTAATGGTTCCAGCAGCATATGTAGCAGTGGATGGCCTAGTCTGTCATCAATGGTAAGAGAGGCCCTTGGTCCTGTGAAGGTTTATGCCCCAGTGTAGGGGAATACCAAGGCCAGGAAGTGGGAGAGGGTGGGTTGGTGAGCAGGGGGCATGGGAGGAAACAGTTTGTTTTTTGTTTTTGTTTTTGTTTTTGATATTTTTTCAGAGGGGTAACCAGAAAAGGAGATGTCATTAGAAATGTAAATAAAGAAAATATCCAATAAAAAGAATAAAAAAGAAAGACAACAAAACTCTATGCAAAAGATTGCACAGAGCTTGCAATCTTAATTAAATTCATGATCTACGGAGCAGCAGAAGCACTTCAGAAGATGTTAGATCATACAGACTGATTACATTCAAGAGTGTGACTTTCAAGCAAGCAGACCTTGATTACTATTTTTTGCTCAGTATCAAAACTCAAAAAGCAGGAAAGCATGAGATAAATATTCTGAAAGCTATTTATCAGGGCAAAGTTCCACTAAGTGTCTTGAGACAATCTTTAAGAATCCTTATGAATAGCGTTTAAGAACTTCGTAACTAAAGGTGGCATTGTGGAATTATTTTGTACTAAGTACTTGAATTTCTTTTTCTCTTTCTACCTCTATCTTTTCGTTCCTTTATGCTAGGGGTAAACCTAAACTTCCACACATTCAAAGTGTATACTATTCACTAATGTATAACCCAGCCACCTCTTGATCTATAACTGAATACAGTTTTAGATACCTTT
>JADRCD010162948.1:0-10677 GCA_019843815.1 Montemys delectorum
AACAAGCCATGTGAAGCAGGCCAGTAAGCAGCACCCCTTCATGGCCTCTGCATCAGCTTCTATCTCCAGGTAAAAGCCCTGCTTAAGTTTCTGTCCTGACTTCCTTCAGTGGTGGACTATTATCTGGAAATACAAGCTGAATTAACCCTTTCCTCCCTAACTTGCTTTTTGTCATGGTGTTTTATCGAATTAAGAGAAACCCTAACTAAGGCAAACCCTAAAGGCCATTATTTGTAGCATGGTAGAATTATGGAAGTCTGTCTGTTTGAGGTACAGTCTTTGTTAAAACAGATAACTTTTGCATTGCTGCCTGTTCTAAATCATTACATCCCTCTGTCAGCATCTTCAACTTTATTTTCAGTTCTTCATAACTTAATTCTGTTTATTTGTTTGCTTAATCAAACACATATGACAAAAGAGTCATGGCACTACTTAAGAAAAAGTAATACAAATTACATTAGAAAAGTAAAAATAGTACTGATGAGTTTTTAGAAGAATATAATGGGATTTTTCAGGATTTTTTTTCACTCAAGATACACCTATAATTAAAGTTGGGGTCAAGTTGTAGTAGTAATTTTCACAACATTCTCTATACAGTTAAAAGGCTTTGGATGTAAGGCCATATGTCTATCAGGGAAGGGGTGTTTTGGAAGTAACAAAACCACACTCCATCTCCAGATAAGAATTCCTTTGAAAACAATAAGCTCACCACTGTTCCACAGAAGACAAAGTTGCTAGGTCACAACAAATTCTCCAATTCCATGTTTTGCTATTCAATTTTCTAAACAGAGGAAACAGATGAAAATGTGGAGACACTTCCATAGCTTGTCTGCTCTGTTGGCAATTCTGACAAAAAGCAGATGGTAAGTTTCTGGACAGGTTAGTTTTGACTTCACCATCATCAGCTAGTGACAGAAATAAAGAGCCCACACTTATTCTGAACATTAGCCAAAAATGTAACCTTTCCAAACCAAAGCTGAAATGAGTGGTTTAATGAAGTTGAGGACTCACTAAACTGCACAGAGTGTGCTGAGCCTGCGCCCAGCTGAGAGAGGAAGTAAATGGAGAAAAGAGGCACTTTCCTGCTTCTGAGACTCTGGGATTTAGTGGACATGCATCCAAGAGGAAGGAGAACAACAGCAGAGTAATTGGATGGTAGCAACTAACTCAAAACATGTTTCCCAATTGCTCACAGGATTTCCACAAGCAAGCAAATGAAGAATGAACAAAGCCTGGATAGTTGCAAACTCACCTTAGGCCAGCAAGATACTTGGCTGAGCAGACCTGAGCCATGGCTAGTCAAAGGGCAGGAAAGATGGAAGACACAGCAGTGTTGAACTCATCCAAGGCAACCATATATTTGACAAGACAGCAGAAGCAAGCCATAAAAACATTACAAGACACACAGCACTTCCAGGATAAAGACACAAAAGTTCAGAGAAAGGAGGAGACTGGTAAAAGTTATGTGTGGGGCATGGACTGGGGAAGCTGAAGGAAGCCGTGATGCCCTCTACCACACAGCTGTGCTACCTATGGGCAATATGGAGGGTGTTGACGAAGGTCACTCCAGACTGGGCACCTTTCCAGCCGGAACAAATTAGTCCACTGGAGGCCAGCAGGCACCACCCGATTCCAACCATAAACAGAAAACTAAGCCAAGCTTTAATCACTGTACCAGTAATTGGGTAAATCCAAATTTACAATCTGAGTTTCGAGACAATGAAGCAGGTGGCAATAAAGATATTTTTTCTAGTTCTCTGCTATCCGCTATTTTCACTTTGCTTTATTCAAAATATTTACACTTTCAATTTCAGAGTCCTATTTTTCCCATTCAATTAAGTACACTGAGATGTTCATATTTTCTTGATTGTTTTTATAATATTCATTTTATTTTTTTTGAAATTTAATATTTTTTATTAGATATTTTCTTTATTTACATGTAAATTTCTCCTTTCCCAGTGTTCCCTCCAAAAACAAACAAACAAACAAACAAACAAAAACAACAAGAACAAACCCCTGTTGCCTCCCCCCTCCCCTTGCCTGCCACCCCACCCTCTCCCACTTATTGGCCCTGGCATTTCCCTACACTGGGGCACAAAACAAAGGTGGACATTTCATTCCTTCTTAAAAGGGGGAACCAAATACCCATGGAAGGAGTGGCAGAGATTAACTATGGAGCAGAGACAGAAGGAAGGACAAGCCAGCCTAAATATAGCTATCTCCTGAGTGGCTCTGACAATACCTGACTAATACAGATACAGAGGCTCACAGCCATTCATTGAACTGAGTACACGGTCCCCAATGAAGGAGTTAGAGAAAGGATCTATGGAGCTGAAGGGTTTGCAGTCCCTTAGGACAAACAACAATATGAACTAACTAGTACCCTCAGAGCTCCCAGGGACCCAATCGCCAACCAAGGACTATACATGGTGGGACTGAATGTTCTGGCAACATGTGTATAGTAGAGGATTGCAAATTCGATCAACAATGTTCATTTTATTAAAGGTCTAAAAGAAACTGCCCCATATCTCTAGAAGTCTCCTTCCTAGAGTCTTGTTAAGTATGAGATTAGCCAAAGAGCCTCATCCTGAGAATTGAAAGTGAGTTTCCAGATGTCAAGTGCCTGATCCTGTCCATTCTCAAGACACAATGGGGTGACAGTCTGGGTGCTTGAGGCAACTTGACTCTGCTCAGGTAGACCACTTCCTCTGTTCAAGGGAAGCCCATGTTTCCTTAGGAAGACCAGGTCTACCTTTGACACTTTGTCCTTCTCTGGAACTATGACACATCTGAATTCACTCAGAGCTTGGCATGTGATCACATCAAATCGCCCACGTGGAGGAAGTGTGTTTATCGAGCCAGTGTGGGGGTAAAACACGTGATCCTCCCTCAGGAGTGCCATGTGGGTATTTAGAAGGATGAAGGATAGGCAAGGGGCACAATTGGCCTCACTCTCCAATCTGACTGTGGTATAGAGCAGTAACTGAACTTCTGCCAAAGAAGGGACACTGGCCTCCATATTTCCATGAAGAAAGTAAACCATGTCTACCAAGGTTGTCTGAAAATTGGAAGACAACTGAACTCCATTTGCCAAAGCTAAAACAGGGATTTCTGCTTTCAAATCAAGAGAAAGCTGAACCAGATCCTGATGGAGCAAAGGGTGATTTGTATAGGCAGCAGCTGCAGACCCAGCCATTAGCACACCCAGGAGGTCCTGGCAGAACTGCTGAGTGAGGCTCTTGTTGTAAGTGAGCACAGTAAGCAAGAGGTCCTGTGTGGAGCCCAGGAATCGAATGCTCTGCCCACCAAAGCCGACCTGAATCTCCTGCAGTGCAGTGAGGGGGAGAGCATGAAAGATGCTCATGGAGCTTGGGCAATTATCTACCAGGACCAGAGCATACAGAATTGAAGGCAGCAGGAGCAAGCATGCAGCCTGGGGGTCAGGCTGGGAGCAGTTAGCAACTGCAAGCCAGTAAATGCCTTTGACAGCCTTCACTATGCCCACAGGCTCTGGCAAAGAATAAGTCATGTGCTCAAGTAGGTCTGTGAGAGGGTACTCTTGAAGCCTCAACATTTGTTCTGGGAAAGATACAAGGGTCTGCTTAAATGCAATGATCCTCTCAGCATCTTCATAGTCAAGACGGAAAACTGAATTTGGCCAGGAATTTGGTGAGTCTGTAGATGTGAAGGGCAAGTTCCTGTGAGGTGCTGTACTCTTGGTTGACCTTGGCCTTCCTCCATCTTCACTGCTGAAGCTGCCAATCTGAGTTTCAGGAAGAGGAGGAGAACCTGATGGCACCATAAGTGACCTCAAGGGCAGGTGCTGGGGTAAGTGCTCCAATAATGGCAGGCCTCTGATGAAGGTTGTCATATGGGAGGCCAGCTCACTTGGGTCACACATACTCCCAACATGTTTGGCTTGGCTCATTACTTTCGTTCCAGCCTGTATCAGGTGGCCACTGGTGTCTTTATACAGGTCTGAGAATTTGTGGTAAAAATATCCCAGTCGCTTCTTTGCTTCTGTCCTGATATTGACTAGGGGAGCTAAAACACTAGTGTTTTTAACATCAGAATCTTTCTCATTTTGTTGCTCACAACGCAATGTGGGAGCTGATAGGCTCTGAGTAGAGCTGCCAGTGGGATGTTCCCTTTGAGAAATGCTTTCAGAGAGAACAAAGCACAGCACCCTGCTTTGCATAGCATGCTGGCTTCCTCTGTTTACTGGTGCTTGCTGGGACATGTGTTGCAACAATGTCCAGCTGGACTCGATTCGACAGCTTTGTTTCTCTTCATGAGTCATCAACCCACTGCCATTTTCTGACTCAACCTGAGAATTCTGTGCATCTCTAGAGTTCTTTCCATTAAGGGAAGTGATTTCAAGAAGATGAGCAGAGTTTGATTCAAGGTTGCCAGAATTCTCAGGGTAACAAAATTTGTCACCAGTACTCTTCAGCATCTCAGTTCTTGAGGACAGAACCATTCCCTCTTGGGAAGCCATGGAGAACGCTGTGGGGAGTGAAGTGTTCTGTGACATGGGATGGCTCCTCTGGCTGCTCAGACACACCTCACTCTCTTCTCTAAGGACACTGGGAGAGTCAGCAGCATCTTTGGGCAGAAGTGGGATAACACACCGTGCAGACCAAGGCTGCCCTTTCTGTTTAGGATGTCAAAAAAGGTTGAAATGGGGGTGTGCTGTGTCTTTCTGGCATTCTTTTTTGCCCACAGCAAGTCTTATAGCCATTGGTTTCATTGGAGTAGATTAATTGGGAGGTGAGATAGAAGGCATAAGTCATTTGTGTTGATTGATATATGATTTAAGAACAGAGGGTTGATTCATATATGGAACATCAATTTTCATGTTACACAGTCTAACAAATCACTGGGTATTTTGATAGAGACACATAGTGTAGGATTAATCTACAGTATCCATTTCTTAGTCTATGACTGCATTTTTTTTCTGAAGTACATTTCTAAACTTTTGATTCAGTGTTTAAGAGGCCAGAGTTAGCTGTTGGATACATATGGACAAACATGCCCATCCAAGTCATACTGCTCTCTTGCCCCCTCCCCCCTCTTTCTCTTTCCATTTATGTTATGTGAGTCTTAAATCATGTTCTTCCTAACTAGAATACCATTGCTGATGCCTACAAACCTTCACTAAGGAAGGCATGCTGCATGCCTATAATTTGTCATGTGCCATGGAAACAAACAAACAAAAGAATATAAAACAGCTCTTCCTCTGACAGAGGCACCCAATGGGAAAAAGATGTCCAGAGGAGGCTAATGTCATTATTGGCAGCAGCAGAAGTGGGTGTGGCCCAAGTGAGTCAAGAAACTATGAACACCCAGCCTCCTTTTGCTCCCTGTTCAGTAATGAACAATAGATATTGATGGCAAGATTTCTATCACCTAGCAATAAAAAGAAAGTACTTGGGCTATATAAGAATGACATTCTTCTTGGTGGAAGAAACACAAGTGATTTCTTACCAATTGTATGCTGTAATAGCAACTGTCCACCAGAGAGACAAGACAGCTGATTGATCAAGGGGTTCCTTTGTACCACTGCCAACTCAGATATAAAATGAACAGGTTTTTAAGAACACTGAGAAGTTCTCAGTTTCATTTCCAACCCCCAGCTCCTATCTGATCCTGATTGTATAATTCTGCCCTTTCAATGCAAACCAAGGAAAAGGATACTGTTGCTAATGAGAAACCTGGCATAGCTACAGGCCATTCAAATAAAGCCAATGCAGCTTTAGGCCTCCAGGATTCCCTTTAATTTTATGTCTGTATAATAGTTTGCCTTCTCTATTAGCCATTAATCTCACTGAGATTTCAAAATTCTAATTATGTGACTAAACATTAAGAAAATTTAATCACACAAGCATGCCATAATTTAAGCAACCCTATCAATCTGATAAATCATTACCTACCTCATACTTTAGCTTACGTTGAGTGGCGCCATTGTGAAGTTCCTCATTACTCTGAGAAGAAAAGAAAAGCCTTCTGTATTAAATTATACCATGTTCATACAAGGGAGAAAAGTTTGATTCCATTACAAGTATTTATGGTAACAAAATGGTAAAGAAGCATACTTGTCATTCAAAAATGACAACCTTCCACAGGATTTACATTGCCAAGGTAAACATGTCTCCTATTGATTTATCTGCAGGACACTGAACTGAACCAGTAACTTCTAATGTTAAGTTTAAACAGTAAAATTACAATTAAGATTTCCTCAGGACATTTTGTAGCCTGTAAGTTATGGAATTTAATAAGACAGTGCCAAAAAAAAATCTACACATATAGGCCTTATATTACTGCTCCTGAGGAACATCATGGAAGACTGAATCATCATGAACCAGAGAAACCCATATGGCCATACTTATGCAGCACTACTCATAACAGGGAAGTTAGAATATTGGATGGGTGACCCTTAGTGTATGAAAGGATAAAGAAAGTGTGATTATCTATCTATCTATCTATCTATCTATCTATCTATCTATCCAATGTAATTTCAGTCAGCCATAAAGAAAAGCAAAATTATGTCAATTACAGGGAGATGAATAGAATAGATCATTCCATTACACAAAACAATCCATATTCAAAAAGAGAAGTATTGAGTCTTTTCTTTCAAATGGGCAATTTAGAAAAAAATCAAATCAAAACAGACACTAAGCAGTATCAGAGCATAAAAACAGGAAGAAATGCGAAGTTAAGGATGTGAATGGAGACAAAGAATGTGGACAGAGAATAAAGTGGGTGATGGTGTAACAAGATCAAATTATCTTGTATGTATCGACAAAAGTATCATTAAAAACCCACTGCTTTGTAAAAATTCATTTATACTAATACAAAAGAAATGAACTGTTATTTGGTAAACAGTAACTTACTAAATATACATTTCCTCAAGTAGAAAAGTATATATCTACTTGGAATGACTTACAAAGTAAATTATTTACTACAGAAATTGGTTTTATTTGGAGAAAAAGAAAACAGAATCAAAGCAAGTAAAGAATATATGATGAATGTTTCCTTAGAACTATAAAACTTTAAAATAAGCTACTCTTCAATGAATTCTCTCTTTCACTGTTCAGCTCCATCCAATCAACATTTAGTGCTCTTTCTGGAGCATTCCACATCTGAGTTTTCATTAAGCAGCAGTAATGACTGTATAACTTGGCTCCTTTAGCTCACCTTCATCACATCAGCAGGTGCATGGCTGGAGTCACCGATCGCCCTGTGCAAATCATGAAGGCGTCTCTGGACTTCTTCCTCAATGTAAGCACTGATCCTAAAAACCATGGAAACCGGACACCTTTGAATATCTCTAACTGCTACATTTGGTCACTAAGTATGTCTTCAGAATACTCCATACAATAGGGGGCCCTTTATTCCTAATACTATATATGTACATTTATGATGGAACTAGAGATCATCCTGCTAAGTTAAATAAAAAGAGGTGTCATGTCTTTTATCTCATATGTACAACTTAGAAAAAACTCAAAACGAAAAGCAAAGCCTTGCCAGGCAGCGGTGGTGCACGCCTTTAATCCCAGCACTTGGGAGGCAGAGGCAGGCAGATTTCTGAGTTCAAGGCCAGCCTGGTCTACAGAGTGAGTTCCAGGACAGCCAGAGCTATACAGAGAAACCCTGCAAAAAACAAAACCAAAAACAAACAAACAAACAAAAAACCCAAAAAACAAAAAGCAAAGCCTTACCAGGACTTGAAAATCCTGATAAGAATTTTATTTATTCTATATAAATAAAAATATGGGATTCCAAGCTGTTTTCTTCTTTCTAAAATCTCTGGTGCTATGCATTCACTCTCTGAGCTTTCCCCAAATGAGACAGAATCAGCTAACTAAAGAAGAGGACACTGAGACTGAATGGAGAGTAAGCAGCTCCATCAACCCTGACTGGATCTTCCTAGCAGGAAGACATTGCAGGACAATGGCAAGCCACAGCCATGGAAGTCAGACACTCTGCTCACAGAATTCACCCTCAGACAGACTCCTTGCTATTCAGTGCAGTCTCCAGTTAGCGAGAGTAATTCCAGCAAACTGTCAAGGGTAGGTAACAGGGGCTCTTTAGGCAAGTGGAGAAAGGCTAATTACAGAAAGAGGAAGGTAAGAAAATATCATCGTATGAAAAAAGCCTGCATAATCATACTATTAACTATTTACCTAAAATAAATCTGTACTACAGATAATTCTGTATATAAATATAAACATAGTTTTAATTTTTCTCATCTGGGCTGATGCTGCTCTTTTCGAGAGCTAAGACCACCTGACAAAACCGCAATACCAGACATGAGAAGCCCTCATTTGAGTTGTTGGTCAGAGCTGTCCAAGAGACTCCCAAAACATATAGTCTATTTCTATTGCCCTTGGTTGTTCCTTAGAGATGGAAGGTAATTCCTGGTGAAACAGATCCCAGAGACCCCTGAGCTGGAACTAACATGGATGCCCTCTCCTCAGGACTAGCTCCCATGGTATTAGAAGGCAACAATCAACCTTCCAAAGGAGGGAAGTAAGCATGCCTAACTATGATAGCTATGCACCACAATGGCGAACCAGCATTGAACTATAACCTTAAAGGTACAGTAGTGGCACACATATCTTAGAGGTCAACAACAGCTCTCTAATTGGACTTATGACTCATTTGAGAAAAGGGAAATCATGTTGGTACTGGATACTTAGCTAACTCCTCAGAGTTAGTGAACTCATGGTTATTGGGGGAAAGTCTATAACCACTAATTTCCTAAACTAACAATACCTAACTACATTCTAAACGTTTATACTTATCCACAGATAAGTGTAGTCTTCACCTCATTAAGAAAACTTCTCTTTACAACAGAGAAGATTACAGAAAACTACAACCAAAGTTCCAAGCATATAGTGCTAAAGAGATACATAGTCAGGAAAATAATTACCTTGTAGGCTTCATGACCCAAGATCCTGGAATCCATGTTAAAAATAAATACATACTATTTATTTTTATTAAAAAATAAAAATAGATATATCTACAAAACACTCCTACTAATAAGGCTCAGGGAACATTTTGAAAGAGGCGAGTAAAAGGAAGAGCCAGGGGATCAAGGAGTTTGGTGTGACACTGTGTCTCTTGGCAACATCAGAACCTAACTGCTGAAACATGAGCTGAACAAAGATGGAACCAATGGACATCCCAAAATGGATGGGGAAAAGCTAATGAGGCCTCAGCC
This sequence comes from Montemys delectorum, assembly GCA_019843815.1. Taxonomy (NCBI): domain Eukaryota; kingdom Metazoa; phylum Chordata; class Mammalia; order Rodentia; family Muridae; genus Montemys; species Montemys delectorum. Next base: position 9,227 of record JADRCD010162948.1, read on the forward strand.
CTATACAAAGAACTCTGAGCTATACACAGAACTGAGGAGAGCTTGGGGTAGAAACAATCATCTCCAGAAAAGAGCACGCCAATGTGTTGTCCAGTGTCAAACCGTTAGCACTGAAAACATACATACAAGTAACGTTATACAGATCATACAGGTTATATTTAGGTCTGTCTGTCTGTCTGTCTGTCTGTCTATCTATCTATCTATCTATCTATCTGCATGCAGGAAGTTAGTAAAAGGGGGGTTATGATTTTGAGGAGTAGGGAGATGTATATGGGCAGGTCTGAAGGGAGAAAGGTAAGAGAGACATGTTGTAATTCTAACTTTCAGGAGCTCAGACTGCTCAAAGCAATCATGACTCTGTTATAAGGTAGTGTCCTCCAATTCCACAGATGGATCCATTCCTTTACCCTTCCTCTCTCCCTCCCTATATCCCTCCTTTCTCCTTTCCTTCCTTTCCTTCCTCTCATTCATTCATGTATATATGTGTATTTGAAAATTTACACATGTTCCTGTGTGGTTAGATGCATGTGTGGTTAGAGGACAACCATGGGTGTTGTCATTCCTCAGGTACCATATTCTCTCTTTTCTGAGAAAGGGTAATTCATTGGCCAGTGACCTGACTGTGTATCTCTCCTTGGTGTTAGAATTACATATATGCTATTATGCCTAGCTTTGTTTTGGCTTTTATTTTTAACATGGGTTCCAGGATCTTGGGTCATGAAGCCTGCAAGGTAATTAATTTACTGACTATGCTATCTCCCTAGCACTATATGCTATATGGGTTATTTAAAATTAAATTGTTTTCATGTATGTCTTAATACATTTAAAAAGTAAATAAATAAGTATTTATAAATATTTGCAAAATCTTATCAATGTTTTGTACTGCTTACCAAAAGAGAAACACTTTTCTAAAATACAGGGCAAATACTCTTTAGTAAGAGTAACCAAAATAAAAGGCAATATTTATCTTTTAGTGTTGAAACTAAAATCATGTACAACTGACCATGAGCCAGGGTCATTTATAGATGACCTCTTCAACCTTACAAGATATTTATAAACTGGCCACATGGAAAACACAGACCTATACTAGGAGGCTGTGGAAGCTCATGCCATTCTGAACACATCTGAGCTCCTAAATCCAGACTGCACAACTGCCCAGTTCCCCCATGGTACAATTCAATTAATTTCCAACCTGGTTCTTCCAACCTAGCCTCTACAGCACTTTGTTCTGAATGAGTTGGCTTCTGCACATTTTAATTCTACCATCTCACATTAACTATTTGAAACATGATTCCTTGGATTTGCTCATCAGTTTGTAGGTCCTTGCTTCTTTTCACACAATCACTCACCCAGCTATAGGCTAGACAGCAACTGACAAAGACAGAAGGCATCTCAAGCATAGCATTACTGTTGAGTTTGATAAAACATTCCATAGGTAAACCAGCCAACAC
>JADRCD010162952.1:0-21491 GCA_019843815.1 Montemys delectorum
CCCCGGCCCAGGCGCTCTGGGCCCCGGGAGCTGTGGACTGCATAAATCTAAGTCCTAGTCCTCCTAAGTTTTGGTTCTAGTCAGAGTGCGAGCAAGTCCAAATGCTCAATGCAGACTCCTCTATCTGGAATGCTGATTGACTGTTCCACACTGTCTCTCTCTCACACACTCGGCTCAAGGTCCCACCCATCCTTGGTAAACCGCCCACTATGTTAATCTTCTGGGCTAGTAGAGACCTGTCTCTTGTTAATTTTTAGGAGTGGTTCAGCTGCAGTACTTGACTGATAATGAGAATTTTACTTGACCTTGCCCTGGGATAAGCCTCCCATTCTGTGAGCTTCAATGCTGTATTCTCTTCCTTATTTCCCTAACAATGCCAGAGGCAATTTAGTCTGGGTGGGTAACATTCTTTTTTTTTTTTTTTTTTTTGGGTAACATTCTTTACAGAACTTTCAGGCCAGGGTTTGGCTAAAAATGTCTGATTTTTTTCTCTAACTGTCATATTTTGGTGGGCATATAGCACAAGAGTACGAGGAAATATCTGGGCTACTTCTGAGTTAGGGATGCCAAGAGACAAGGCAGGGGCAGGAGACTGCCTTTCCTTGAAGGTTTCGCCTCAAATACTGCTGTCACGCAAGGTCTGCGTGGCACCACAGAGCTGTACTAATGTAACCCATGCTCGTAGACCTTGAGTTTTAAAGTGCAACCTAATCTACAGATTTGGAAGCAAAGCTCCATGTTCTTTCTATAGTATTCACAAGCTCACTCTATGATTTATATGAACACGCAAGAGATCTAGAATATAGAAACTATTTTTAAAAAAAGAATAACCTTGCTACAAGGACTATACCACCCTAAAGAGTATTGGAGGTATAATGATAGACTATATAGGTTAACTGTATAAAATTGAAGATCTCCAAGAGAAACCCAGACATTTATTATCAATCTCAAGGGTGTGAGGATAGTTTAATGGGGAAAGAAGAGTATATTGACTAATGGTGCTAAAACAGCATCTGGAATAATACTATCATTTTTAATTAGTTATAAGTTATTATTAGTTAAGGTATTATTGTTAGCTTCAAGATAAAAACTTTGTGCATACTGTATAAAACATTAAATTCTGGAACAAATGAAGGATTCAAAGGAAATATAGATATAAATCTTTCTAAGTATGAGGTTTTTTGTTTTGTTTTTTTTTTTTTTGGTGTTTTGGTTTTTTGGAGACAGGGTTTCTCTGTGTAGCCCTGGCTGTCCTGGAACTCACTCTGTAGACCAGGCTGGCTTTGAACTCAGGAATCCGCTTGCTTCTGCCTCCCAAGTGCTGGGATTAAAGGCGTGCAACACCACTGCCTGGCTAAGTATGAGTTTTTTAATGCAAGGCAGAAGTGATAAAAAACATTTTTAAAAAAGGGGTTTGGTTTCTGTCAAAATGAGAAGAATAAAAAACACATTGCTAATTATGCCATTGAGAAAGTGAGAGAGATGCTAGGGAGATGGCTCAGCAGTCCAGAGCAACTGCTGCTTTTTCAGAGCAACAGAGTTCAGGTCTTAGCACCCATAACACGTGGCTCACAACTGCTCGTAACTCCAATTCCAGAGTATTGGTGATCCTCTTCTGAACTCTTTGGGCAACAGCATGAATACCACACACACACAGACACAGACACAGACACACACACACACACACTTTTAGCAAAAGAAAGTGAAATTTTTTGTATATAAGAATATGTGCCTATCGTGTCTGATAAAGGATTAGAATGTATGATGAACACTTACAACCCAGAAATAAAGGCAACAACCCGCTTAAAAATAACAAATATATACCAGACAATAAATACAGGCCAGCACATGAAAAAGTGACCAACATTATTACTCATGACAGAAATGTGAACCAAACTCATGAAGTTAGTTCATTTATCATCCATGAAGATGGCTCTCATAAAAGAAAAGATGGACAATAACAGGTGTTGGTAAGGAGGTAGAAAACTGAGACCTTGCTCATTGCTGATGGGGATCTACAGCAATATGGTAATTCCTTCCTAAAACTGCTGGGAGTTTATCAAATTGATAATGCCAAACATAGAGTTACCATATGGCTCAGCAATCGCACTCTAGATATAGAACCAAGAGAAATGTAAACACATCTTTTCATATAATTAACCTTGAAAACATTATTCGAGATAGAGAAGGCAATTACAAAAGACTGTGTGAGGCATTATCCCATTATGTGAATTCTCTCTAATTGATTTATGGAGATAAAAAATACATTTGTGTTCCCTATGGCAATGAAGGATTACAGAATGACTTGTTCTCTTTCTGGAGATATTAAAATGGAAAAATGCTTGTGGTGTTGGCTGTACAACTCTATGCAGTATAGCAAAATATGTCATGACATGCAAATTACATTGTAACAAAACGATTTACAAGGTTACATAGTAATTATGATCCCAATAACAGATGTTTATGCGGAATTAACCTTCCAACAGACAGTGATTACAGAAGCTGCAAAATATATAATGAAACATTAAAAAATACTATAAACTGGCAAAGAGAGCCAGCAAGTAAAACAAATTTAAATAAAGGGACAGGACGATATGGAGGTCTACAGGGGTTCCGTGGATTTATAGAGATTAAAAGTACGTTAGTGTTTGCCTGTGGCAATGAAGGACTGTGGAATGACTGCTGCTGTCTATGTGATGCTTTTTGGAGGCATTAAAATTAAAAATAAAAGCAACTTAGTTTTCACAGTGCATGAATGTCATAACCTAACTATAAAGCATTAGTCTGTTTGTCGGGAGGTATCAGAACCTGGAGTTCAGTTCTGCTGGAGAAGCTGGAAATGTAGAGAGTGAGTTGTGTGAGAAAGAGTCTTAGGAGGCTGTACAGCCCTCTGAGCCCAAGCATGAGACAACAGTGCGGTGATGTTCACAGTGACCATTTGCATACTAAGGCAAAACTGGCAAGAGCTGCCTTGGAGATGTAGTGAGAACACTGCCATCTACAGGCTAGGCAGAGTATTCCAAGGAATTCAGAATGAAGGGATTCTGAACTCATTGTAGACATGCTGGCCTATGGACTTCAGAGACGTTTACCAGGTTTCTCCGTTGGAGAGAGCTGGTCCTCAGTGGTCAAGCAGGCAAGAAACACAAAACAAAACCACAAGCCCATGTGAAGCAGCTGATGGATGGGCACCCTTCAAGATTGGAGGCAGTCAAAACCTTCTCAAAACATGGATAGCAATTGGTAGACCTGCAAATTGCAAGCTGTAGCTATCATACTAGAGATGAAGCTCAGAGATAAAGATACAAGTAGAAAGAAAGGAAAATGATCAGTAAACTGATGAGAAGACTGCTGTGGGAGCTACGCTGTTAATAAAATGCTTGTCACACAGGCATAAGTTGAATTTTATTCCCTAGAATTCACATAAACAGCTAGACATGGAAGTAAACACTTGTAATCCCAGGGCTGGGGAGACAGAGAATGGTACATCCCTGGACATCATTGCTCAGCCATCTAGACTGGTGAGCTGTAGGCTAATGAGAGGAGGCCCTGTTGCAAAAATACAAAATCAAAAGCAAATACAAACAAACAAACAAGCCCCCAAACCAAGAAAACAGAAATCAAACAAACAAAAAACAACAAAGTGAACAATGACTAGGAATGGCAGCTAAGGCTGTTCTCTGGTTTCTGTACACAGGTTCACACATATGTATGCACACACACACACACACACATACACACATATGCATGCACGCACACACACACACACACACACACACCTGCATACACACTAACATGTGCACATACACACGAAACAATGTGATTCTATTAGTATCAGACAATATGACATCAAGAAACAGACATTTGAGTATTGCTAAGGTGGTTCAGTGGGTAAGTGTTCATGAACTTTGACTGTAGGGATTCAAGTGGTGGAAGGAGAGGCCTGATGCTTCTAAGTTGTCCCTTGATCTCCATCATATAGAATAAAAATCTTGTTGTGGTCTATGTCTTTAATCCCAGCACTCCAGAGACACGAGGCAAACTGTTCTTTGTGATTTCAAGGGCAGTCTACATAGAAAGTTCCAGGCCAGACTGGGCTACATAATGAGACCCTGTCTCAGAAGGATTTTTTTAAAGATAGAAATATTTACAGAGATATGGGCATTTTATGTAATGGTAAGGCTGGCTGAGCACACACCCATAACAACATATTTCAAATGAATAAGATGTATACCATAAACTTGGTGGGGTCACACTTTGTGCCTCACGTGAGGTCCTAAATAGCTCAATTAAAAGACCTAAGTAAGAGTAGGAAGCAGGAAAGGAGATCTATTCAATGTGGCCTCATTGGGATGAAGGCCAAAGAGATCCACCAAACTCCTTGAGTCCTTCTTCAGGGTCATGAAAGAATATTAAAGTTTAAATAGAGGACTAAGGATATGAACATCTAGGCAGTCCAGGTCAAAATGTGGTCCCTGCCACTAGTAACCCACCATTGTCTGCCTTTCAGTTTCATAAAGTAGAGCTATGTGAAAACTTTTTCAGGGAGACAAGTTGCCATACTGACTGCGGACGGGTGCCTTTTCTTCTTCACCATGGGATTCCTCTGGAAAAGCCCCATTTCTTTAGGGTCCATTTTTTTTTTTCAGTAGTCGGATAGACTGAAAGACACAAAGTGTCTTTTTTTAGATGTCTTTTCATTTGTCCCAGGCCAGATACAAAATCATAATAGAAGTAAATAAATATTTCAAGTACAACAATGGAGAAAATGCAAGATTTCTTAATTCTTGGGTGTGATAAAAAGCAGTGTTTTTAGGAAACTGTGTAGAATTAAATGCTAATGTTAAAAAAATATGAACCATGATTTTTACCCTGAAATTGAGAAAAAGAACAAATTAAACTCAAAATAACTCGAAGAGAAAAATACAAATAAAACTATCTTAGAAGTCTCCAGTTAATAGATGAAATTAAAACCAAGCTTTTTTTTTCTGAATCACAAAGTTCATAAATCATGGAAAAGGGAACAAACAGATCTCCAATGTCAGGAGCAAATCCTGCAGACACTGAAAGATTATGAGGAAACACTGTAATAAAACTTCCTGCCAGGAAACCACACCATGGATGTGTAACAAATAAGCTCACTGAAAGTGACAGGATGAGCCAGACAGTCTAAGCGGGTGCCCACATTCCATAAAAGACATTATAATACTTCCTGGGAAGAAAGTATATGTATAAGTAACAATGATTCTTATATAACTCTTAAAATAAAACAAAGGTGAGCCTTTCCAGCTCTTGCTACCACACCCTTCGAAGGATGCTATATGACCTCACCCAACAAAATCCTGATGCAGAGAAAGTCAGATTCCCCCCAAAAGTATTAGCAGATAAAATGTAGAAATGCATTAAAAAGATTACACATTGTAGCCATGTTTAAGATTAATGACATTTCTTTTAACCATGAATGTGCTTGCCACAATGACTGGATAGGGGAGAAATTTTATATGATCCCGCCAATAAATTCATAAAAGCATCTGATTGCACGCACCGTGCATTTATGATTAGAATTAAACTCATTAAAATGACTGGGAGGACCCTTTCTCAGTGTGAAGGAATCCAGCTAGCTAAGACCATAACAAATAGCACTACAGCATGCATTTAGGTTTCCTTTAAAGTCAGAAATAGGGGATGAATATCTGCTCAATTTATTTTTGTTAAAGTTATACTGGAGATCCTAGCTAGTTATTCTCCAAGGCAAGGAAAATAACTGAAAAGGCTTTACATTGGAGAGAAATATTCAATGCCTTTTTAAAAAGTTGGAACAAGTCCAGTGGTTTAACCTCTGTAAAGTTGCCCAACTTCCTTAGTAAGTGCTCCTGCAAGCATCGGAATTAAACATGTCAGGGCACAAGAGAGGAAGGAAGAAAGAAGAAAGCAGAACCTTTGAAAAAAGGAAGAGGGTCAACAGGAGTGGGAGTGAGGTAGGACAAGGAGGGTAATGGGGGAATTCACATGATCACAATACACAGTGTACCTGTGTGAAGATGTCAGAATGAATGCCACTAAATATAATACAGATGTGCTAATAACCTAATGATACAAAAGTTAAAGTTTTAACCCTAGAACTAGTTAATGAATTCATAGACATTGCAGAATATGAAGTTAATACACGATAATTAATAATTGCTATGCACAGAAGCAAACAGGTAAAAATAGTATTTTTAAATCAATCCTTGGGAATAAATTCATCAAAATTTATGAAAGATATCAATGCTGAAAATATTGCTGATTAAAGGAAGTCTGAAGAGGGAAGCACATGATGTTACTGGACTAAAGGCTGTAAATGTCTCTAAAGAACCGTTGCCATCATAACCCAGACCCCAGCTGAGTCATCTTGCAGTGCTTGGCAAGCTGACTCAAACTCATAAAGAAAAGTAAAGGGTCTGATGCTCTAAATCAATCCTCAACTCGAACAACACTAGAGCTGTACTGTCAGACTCTGGGGTCACTCGAAAACTTGGGACTTAATATGTTGTTAATCGGTTTAAGAGAAGATAAATAGTTCAATGGAGTGAAATAAAGCAACCAGAAGTAGATCCACACATATCAGTTGATTTTCTTTTCTTAAAGAAAGGCTTCAAGGCAGTTCATCAAAGAGAACACTCCTTATTAATAAATGCGTAAATGTACTGGAGGTGACAACCTTGAACTAGGAAAAAAATATTGAGCGGGAACATAAATCACTGATTGTAAAGACAAAAATTGATAATGTTGGATTTATGAAAATTAAAGACTCTTGCTGGTCAGAAACCATTGTTTAGGAAGTCTTCCATTGCAGAGAGGAAGGATGGCCTGGAGGCGGGCACGGCTCCTTGGGTGTGACCTTCCCTTCTAGATGGTTCTATTATTAACTGCTAGAAGTCGAGACTAAAAAATCCAATGGTGGCAGTAACACAGAAGCAATAGCCCCAAACTGAAACCCTCTGAGAAACCAGAGCTTATGTGAAACCTGAGGGGGAGGTCCCGGAGTGCCTGAGATAGACCACTTCGATCCGATCATCAATAGGAGGAGAGGACCTCGGCCCTGTGAAGGTTCTGTGTCCTAGTGTAGGGGAATGCCAGGGCCAATAAGTGGGAGAGGGTGGGGTGGCAGGCATGGGGAGGGGGGAGGCAACAGGGGTTTGTTCTTGTTGTTTTTGTTTGTTTGTTTGTTTGTTTTTTGGAGGGGAAACTGGGAAAGGAGAAATTTACATGTAAATAAAGAAATACCTAATCTAAAAAAAAAAAAAAAAAAAAAAAAAAAAAGACTCTTTTTCATCTGCTTTACTCGCTCCTGGCTAGTGGAGTGTGCCCTTTGGATAGCTTCTGTTCTGGGCCTCTAGAAGTCCAATCACCCTGCCCTCTCTCACCAGGCCTTTCTGATCTATACCCTGCAATTATTTTTACTCATGGTTACCTCATTTTTCATCATTTCGAGTTAAAAAAAAAAAAGACAAAAGCTACTTATCCAACTCCTTTGTAAGACAACACAACACATTTGCAGTTTCAGTGACGACCCCAGGAACAAAGTTTCTTGCTTCTAGTACGCTCCCTCCTCCTGTAGGTTGTAGGGGAGACGAAGAGGGGTAGATGGTACTAAGATATCTCCTGCGATGGTCTATTTCCTGAGCCAGAGTGGAACTCTAATTAGAAAATAACTGATGTGGCCAGGTTTGCAGCATCCCAAGGGCCTTCTGAATGCACAGGGGGGCAGTAATGTGAAGCTGGATACAGCACCAAGGAAAGGGTCCTCATTCCGGCTCACAGGAATATGTTGGTTTCCTTTACTTCTGTCAAGTCCATGCACAGCTCCAAGTGACATGGAGTGCTACTGTAATCATTACAAATGCAACAGCCCTTTGGGCTTCACAGCTGACTGAATAATGGGAAGGCAGGAGTACAGGCTAACAGTCTTCTGAAGGACTCAGGTTATCTTCATCCTTCCTGTCTGAAGCAAGCACGTGCCATTGCTAGCTATTCTTCAACAGAGACAAAAGAGTAAACGTTTTTGGAATCAAAAAAGTGTATCCACATAAATAAGCACACTTCAGAGGAAAGTTATGTCTAAGGCATTGCTTACATTAAACTCGGATATTGATAACACTCTTGGTGGGGAAGATGGCTTGAGTGAAGCATCAAGGATCGGATGGTTCGTCTGTTAGCCTGTCTTCTGACTCCCCTTGCAGCTCCTCTCAGTTTTAGCGCCATGGCCTTTCACAACCTGGCGTCAGCTCTCCCTCGCATGCCAGACCCTCAGTGTGGTACTCCTGTCTAGCTCAATTCAGATATTACCCACTCTGTGCCCACTCCTTCAACAACTTACTTTGGCTTTTAGTCTCTACATTAATCCTTTCAGATGAGTTTCCTTTGGAGATGTATTGAATATATAAAAAGTAAATCAAGTTGTAGACTTTAAAATTTATAGTGACCAATAGGAAAAAATGTTTTTAAGTAATTTGTTTTTTTTTTAAATTGGAATATTTAAAGTTACACGTATAGCATACCTAACCATGCTGAGCTTATAAAAAAAAAAATCAAAAGAACACAGTGGCAGAGTATTTACTGGGACTTTGGTCATGGGGTATACTAAGACCTCCTCCTTTCCTTCATGATTTGGGCATGCTCACACATGCCTGAATATATTGGAGCATTTGATTGGTTAAGGCTGAGACAACTGCATTTGCATCTGATGTTAGCTAAAGATGAAACTCTTTCATCCATCCATCCACCAATCCATCCATCCATCCGTTCATGCATTCAATAAACACAAGTTGAACTTACTATCTAGCTGTGTAACAACTGCAATGCAATATACTTATTATTAAATGTGCTGTATGTTTCATAGTAAAGACCCAGTTGCACAGAGGGGATAAGAGTCTATCACCACCACTATCCCCATCAGTGGGGAAGCATGGCATACCATCATGACAGCAGGCATGCAGGAAAGAATGACTAATAGTTCAGATCTCAAACCACAGTAGTAGGAAACAGAGAGAGCTGACTTGAAATGGCACACACACTCAAAACCTGCTCCCAGTGGCAGACTTCCTCCACCAAGGCCACACCTCCTAAACTTCCTCAAAAAGTGCCACTAACTGGGGACCAAATATCCAAATATCTGGACCTATGGGGACCATTTTTGTTTAAACTACCCTAGATGCTCAAAGAGTCCTGGAAATCAAGTTAACTTTTCATTTGGAACTATAAAATCCCATGTAGCTAGCATATGGGTCCATGTTCCATGGTGCTGGAGGAGAACCCAAGTAAAGAATGGTAGGGACTTATAAGAAGTTCAAAATGTTGGCCATGATAAACAATGTAAATATAATTTGATAAAAAGGAAGTAGAAACTTCTCTTCAATCAGAAATAATTATCAGACTTTTTAATTTGTATAGAAAAGCTTCTAAAAATAAATCATGGAAAGTACACCAGTGGACTTGTATAGCAAACAGATATTGATGATCTACTATATCCCAGGCCCTGTGAATCAGACAAAAAATAAACCTCAGGCTTCATGTGGGAGAGATACAATTTGTATTCCCAAGAAGCTCCAGATAAGAGAAATGCAAAATTTCAAAGGGTCATTACTAAAGTAATACACTATAGATCATATCAATCGCAAAGCTACTATTTTCTAGGGCAAATTTAGAAGCTTCTCTGTTCCCTAGAGGTGACATTTTGCTTCATCTTGAATAGAGCAAAGTATCAAGACAACAGTCAGATGGACCAATAAAGCTGTGTCAGGAAAGGAAACTTGACGAGTTTAAAGATGGTCTAGCAGGGTGGGGCTTGGGTTGAATCTGAGCATCAAAATCTGAAATATTTGGGCCACTTCAAGGCTTCTGGGCTTCATTTACAACATGAAAAGCACTTTTGGGCGATGGGATATTCAGATAGTTATTTACTCTCCAATGGTTGTAGAAAAGGAAAAATTATGCTGTCCTTCACCTTTTTCTGAAATCTTAAGATTGTTGGAAAGTATCAATATAAACAAGAGGAAAAATTCATCTTCTAAACACAGGAAGTCTAAATGGAATGGATTTTTGGTAATGACTGACCAGGACAAGAGGAAAATGTGCATTTGTACTGGGGATCAGCTGATAGTGCAGAACTTACCATAATGTAAGTTAGGATGGCAGTGTGAAGAGGCTCAGTGTCTTCTCCTGTCTGGGTTGGTACTCCACAAGGAGGACTCCTGGGCTATCTTCCTCAATGGAGAAACCAAGTACTTGGTATAAACAACTAAGGAAGGAAGGGAAAGGGATTTGTTTGGGGTTTGGGTTCAGGGTTATATAGTCCAGTGTGAGGGAACAACTTGCAGCTGTGGAGACAGGTTGCTACATACATCATGTCAGGACTAGAAAGCACAGAGCCCAAGCTAGAAGCAGTTCCAGGCCATGGCTCTCAAGCCCAACTCTCCGGACCTCTATCTGCCCTGAAGGCCCCATGTCGTAAAAAATGGCATAAACATCCAAATCTTACCAGCAGCTGCTAGCCAAAGGGCTGTACTCAGGAGCCTAGAGAGATAGTTCACTTTCCAAGTACAGTGAACCTTAAGATGAGTAAAGACGCAGCTGGCAGGAAGTGGGATACCTGTGGCGAGAAACAGGTAAAGCAGAGAAGGAAGTCCATCAGAGAACAGACACAGGGTGCAATGATAAAGAAATCTATCAAGGGTTTGAATATTTTGATTTAATTTATCACAGGGCAATTGCAGAAAGGGCATGAAGAAATGGAGCAACATGAGAGAAAGAGATTTCAGTGATAGGACTTTTCAGGTAATGCAGGTAATGTTAGGCTCTAAGACATGATAGATGGGTAAGATCCAAGCCTGAGAGAGAGACAGAGGCAGTGGAGTGAAGTTGTGTCAGCACTCACTGAGGTGTAAGGAAACATGGCAAGGAAAGCCACAGGAGTTTAAGGTGAAGTTGCCAGCAATCGGATGTCAGGGATGTGCAAGTAGTGGAATTTTGCATGAATCTCAAAACAAGAGAAGGAGAAGATTTATCTCAATGTATCTAATGACCAGACTCATCTTGTCTTGAAATCCTTAGGTTGAAGGGTGCCTTCTGGGCTGGTTAGTTTTATTGACACAATCTAGAGACCTGTGATGAAGGAACCTTACTGAGGAATTGTCCAGTTCAGACTGACCTGTGACCATGTCTGTGAGAGACTGTCTTGATTGATTATTGATTATTGATGAGTTACTGTGACCACCACCAACCATCTGCAGATGGCATGAGCCAGTGAAGGAGCCAACAGGCAGAATGTCTTCCTTGTTCCTGCCTCAGGTTCTCACCTTGACTTCCTGTCCTTCCCTCAATGATGGACCATAAACTGGAAGTATAAACTAAAATTAAACTCATTTCTACACCAACAAGCTCATGGTATTTATCACAGCAACAAAAATTCAACCAAATACCCACTAATTTGACTTTTGTCAATAAGCCAACTCCCCTTTTCCATGATCAGAAAATTTTTATCACCTGAAAAACTATAAAATAAAAATGGAACAAGCCATCTGTGAAAATGATGCCTGCTGAGGAAGTTCCCCTCTGAATTGCTAAGATGTCCTGGTGGTCAAGTCAGTTACACTGGTAAATATCTCAATTAAGGAAAAGAGGATGTTGGGTATGTAACAAAACAATAAAAACATTTACATGTGGGTCTGTATCAGTGACAGAGCCCATGAATTAGAAAGAACCTTCTTACAGATGGCAGGAGGGTTAGAAATATATTGAGGAAACCCCTTCATCCCTGCCTCTTGAGGAGTTCCTCAGAGTTCTGTGGCAAGCCCCCCTTGATTTGAGGCTGAGTAAGAAGGCTGAATCATCTCAGACAAGAGGAAGGGTGAGTCAGACCAAGACAGCTGGCAGAGAGCTCCCTCTCATGGTTTTGACGTTATTTATGTTATACATTGTCGAGGGTGAATTTATAAGGATATGGCAGAATTGCCTGATATTCACTCTAAATGGGAATAGAGAAGATTTTATACCAGAATCTAAGAGATTAATAATACAATGGTGAGGAGATAATTGTTCAACTTTAGTTAGCATATAGCTCTCATATCTGTTTCTCCTGTAGAAGGAGACAAAGAAAACCACCCATTGTGGTTTCCAGATGAGGGAGGAGAAGGCAGAATAAATGGCTAAGGACACACACAGACACACAGACACACACACAGACACACACACACACACACACACACACACACGTGCATGCACACATCCCACATCACAAACACACACAATCCCCAGTGTATTTGTGTGTGTGCATGCGTGTTGTGCGTGCGTGCGTGTGTGTGTGTGTGTGTGTGTGTGTGAGTGTGTGTGTTAAGTAGATCATTGTGTCTCCAAAATCTATGGTCTCTTCATGTCTCACCCTACTTCCTGAGAAGTGCAGTCTTTACTGGCATAGATGGCAATGTCTACTGCAGATACTCAAGCTTTTGACTGTAAACTACACATCATCTCCTGCCTGCCACCTCTCTAAGTTGCTTGCAGTAGCTATACGAGTGCAGTGCAAGCACCGTAGAGAACATTGTGGGAGAAGTGTTGGAGTATTACGTGCAGATGCTGTCTCCTAGTTTCTATTTGTGGTGATAGGACTGTAAGCAGGGTCCTCTGTATCCAAGGCAAGGCTTACTTCTGAGTTTCGTCCTGAGTGCAGATGCCGTTTTCTTTTACAGTATGTTCAATCAGCAAATAACTGAATATGCAGGGCCACCTGCATCTTCTTATTTCTCCCCAGAGCTCTGAGCACTGTATTTGCAGTGATGATGCACAGGGAGACTTGAGCTAAAGGGCCATTCTGAGCCTTGGTTTTGAGTGTGGTTTGGATGTGGCAACTTTAGACTTTACCTTAAATTGTGGCTTTTTGGAGTCTATTGTTTTATGTTTTGCAATTTTTCAACCAACTGGGGAGGGAGGGGAATCATGAATAAAAGTCATTGTCTGCCGGTGAACAGGAAGATGGTTTATTTATTTTCCTCCCATGAATGGGATATTTGAAGTCTAGTGAAAAAGATGAGCCGTGCATGAAGGTAAGCAACCGGGCTACTGCCTAGGACAAGTTTGTCTACATATTAGGAATGGCTCACTAACGACAAGAGGCTTTGAATATTCCATTCTGGATTTTAAATCCACTTCTACTATTTTACTTAACACTTTTATTTTATAGTGTGTTTGTTTCTCATTTCCTACCTTCTCCCATGGTACAGGTTGACTCTTTTTTCTATGAATTCTGTTGCCCTTTGCCTGTTGTGGTCTGTGGTTCTTAAGATGTCCTAGCTTCTGTGAAGTCATTTTCTCTATCTTATTCCCATCACCAAATGTCTCTTTATAGCTATTAAACTTGTTACTTCCCTGTTTTGTTCTCTGACCCCAAATCCTTAGAAAATATCATCTATAAGTCATTTTAAGAGCCAGATATTTATAGAGACCATAATAAACAATGAAGCGACTGCAAATCCATTTGTGTGTGTGTGTGTGTGTGTGTGTGTGTGTGTGTGTGTCTGTCTGTCTGTCTGTCTGTCTGTCTGTGAGTGTGCATGCATGTATGCACTGTGGGGACACTTGTGTGTGCTTGTGTAGTAGCTAAAGGTGAATATCAGATGTTTTCTTCCACAGCTCTCCATCTTGTTCTTTGGGACATAGTCTCTCACTGACCCCTGTGGATTTCACAAGACTGGCTGATCCAGAAACCCTCAGGGCTCAGCTGCCTCTGCCTCCCCAGCACCAGGATGATAAATGTGCACTGCCAATCTTAGCTTGTAATAGATGCTGGGGACTGAACTCAGGTCCTGACAGTTATAGGCGCTTTCCTTGCCAAGCCATCTCCCCAGCCCCTTTTCATGTGTTTAAAAAGTACTTTGCTTAAAGGTGATAGATCTTCATTGCAAAATAAAAACTACTAAAGCATATGATTTTAAGAGTCGACATCCAGTTCTCCCTCCTTGACTCGTCAGTCCTCCAATCACCTACTCCAATATAGCCTTAATAGTTCATTGACTGTGCATCCAAATATTCCTTTTGGCAGACAGCAAGCTGAAATGTGTTATCATTTGACAGTTTCTCTTAAGGGTGTTTTCACAGGTACAGATCAGTCAGATCTTCTCAATTATTTTAAGTTCTCCATTGTGTGGCAGTAATAAAGACGCCGCCGTTACATCTGTCCTCCATCTGTGAAGAATGCTTTCTCTTGCAGACACTGTTCCCATGAATATTCTTGGACATACATCTTTGCATATTTTATAATGAATGTGTATGTAGGGCAGCTTGACAGAAATAGAATCCTTGCTGTGTTTTTGTAGTTCTTTCTCCTCACCCTCCCCAGGCTTTCTGAACTCTGTTTCTGCATGATCCACAAGACTTGCTTCTGGTCTATGAAGTAGTGCCTACAGCTGCCAACAACGAAAACCTTAAAATCACCCATGGACCCTTAAGAAATAAAGGGGGAGAGAAGGATTTCATCAGTCAAAACCTAGTGAATTGCTGGGCAGTGGTGGCGCACGTCTTTAATCCCAGCACTTGGGAGGCAGAGGCAGGCGGATTTCTGAGTTCGAGGCCAGCCTGGTCTACAGAGTGAGTTCCAGGACAGCCAGGACTATACAGAGAAACCTTGTCTCCAAAAAACAAAACAAAACAACAAAACAAAACAAAACAAAACAAACCCTAGTGAATCCAACATTTCCTGAACTTCCTCGTGTTTTACAACCAGTTGCAGGGGCTGGAAAGATGGCTCATCAACTAGTAGCTCCTGCTGCTCTTGCAGAGGACCTGTCTATAGTTTCCAGTACTGACTTATGGCTCAAAACTGTTCTGGGGTTCAGAGTTTAAGCACACTGAGGTGGTTCTTGGATTCTCAGTCTTCCCATAGCTGTGGCTACATCTCTCTAACTCTAAAGTTCAACATCTGGAATACCAATCATTTTTAGTTTCTTTTCATGAATTATCCCAGTTTGTTTTTAGTAATTATTCACCCAATTATTAACTGCCTTCTTTATCTCAAGGTATATTTTTCATTTAATTTTCTTGAAAATCTATTTTCCTTATGAAAAATTTTATAATTCTTTACTCCTCTCTTCACTACTTTGAACAACTTTTGTCATACTTCTAAGGCTCCAGGCATTGTAAAACACCCAGATTCCATTGAAAGCCGCCTCGATTTGTATTCTACTTACCCTCCGTAACATGAGGCAGTAAAGTACGCTGCAATGGTGCTAAAGTTCCACACTTAGACTGAGCCTAAAACACACCTCTGCCATCTACTAGCTTTGGGACCTCGTGGAAATAAATCTCCTCGGCATCCCCAAACGTAAAGAGAGAAAAACACCTTATTCTCAGTTAACTTTCCATTACTACATCAAGATACCTGAAACAATCAACTTATAAAAGGGAGAGGTTTATGTGATCTGATAACTTGGGCAGTTCGAGCCCACTGTTTGTTGACTCTGGGACTTTTGGACCTGTGATCAAGCAGTACATTGTGGCAGGGGCCTATGGCAGAACAAAGGCACGCACCCACTTCATCACTGGACTTGAAGGAAAGAAGGTCAGCTGAAGCCCCACTATTCCCTTCAATGTCCTCACTCTTAGAGACCTCACCAGCCCAGTCTCTTAGTGTCTCTTCCACCTCCCAGTAGCACCAAGCAGATAATGAAACCTGTATTATGTGGGGCTCTGGAGAAAGAGTCCAAATACAATCTGACCACCACCTCCCAAAGCCCATGCCCATCTTAAAATGCGAACATGTTTAGAGTCAGTATTCGAGAGTGTCTGAAGACTTAATTGTTCCACTGTTCCTCAAAAGTCCACGTCTTCTCTGTGACTCTGGACAAGCTTAGCGATGGATCCCTGAAAGGACAAGTTACATACTTCCTACTTACCATAGGGTAACCAATCCTATTCTAAAAGGACTGAGCAGGGAGATTAAGACCTGAAAGCCAGCCTGAAACCCAGGGGATACCAGTTTCCTGTCAGTTAAGTGCATCAGTATTGTATTGAGAAGACATAACTTTCACAATGGGTTTCCAAAAATGAAATGTCCAGTTTGCTGGCTTTTTAAAAGACGCCATGTTGGGAAGCTCTACCTGGAAAGAAACTGAGAGAAGCCTCCAGCTAAAGGCAGCACGCATGGAAAGCCCTCTTGCCCTAGGCGGCTGAACCCCAGCACTCATCTCACGTGTACAGAAGTTACCATCCAGAGCCTTCAGATGAAACCTAGCCAGGAGCCAGGTGTGAGTGCATACGTGGGAAGGACTCTGAGGCTGTTGGGATCTGGGTTCTGAGTGGCTGATGATGAGACTGAGGTAACATGTGGGCGTTACATAAGCTGGTCAGTTTATAGTAAGTGATCCTACTCAGAGAGGTTAGCAAGTGTACCTTGCTTGGTTCCCTGCCTCTATCCACCATGTTGATTGCCCTTCTGCTTTAACGAAGCACAGTCTGTTGGCCCTGTCTATTTCTTTCCCTTCACCTACCCACTCTATTCCAAAGAATCCAGCGTCTTCTCTGTTAGTGTTTGAAGATCTATGCTGTCTAAAAGATGCGGTTATTAATGACAATGTAGCACATATCAAGAACAATTCTCATATGTTGGTTATAAAATGAGTGCTCTCAGTCCCTGTGGGTTACCACATGCTTCTGTAACACTGCGCCTTTGTTAAGTTGCTGAGAAAAGCAAGAGCAGGCTAGCTTGGGAGCTTTGCCCTAGGCCATGCCTCACTGCCTCACTAGGCATGGAGCCTAGACGGCCATTCAGCATTGGAGTTCTTTCTTTTATCCACCACAGTACTCTGGAGCTCTGCTCTTCCAACCTGTATATTTGCATAACTGGGCAAATGAAGTTAAAAATACTTCTTGTTTTGCTAAGCCTCTTCCGATTCCTTGAGGTAGTTAACTTGTGTATATTGTATTTTTATTTAATGATTAACCAGGAATATAATTGTGTCAGCAATCCAAACAACTCTCTTAGAGATATGTTACAGATGTTTTATACTCTGGACGGAGCAGTGTGCAGTCTCTGGCTTTGTCATGGCCTTTTAGCAGCTCTGTACTCACCATTGATGTCTGTTTTAGTCCATGATAAAGACTGCAGATGCTAAACCAGAAAAACTCTGATCATGTCCACGGTTCACTTGTTCCTGAACTATACATTTCCAAAAAGAGATTTTTTTCCTGCCTCACAAGTATTGTAGCTCATATTTTTTTAAAAATCATTTCAAGAGAGGATTCAGAAATTTAAAGATATGTCCCCATTAGTGGAAGGATTAAATGGGAAGATGGAGCAAATACACTAGATAAAACAAGCAAGCAAACCACAACATAGTTTTCTGCCACAACCCACATCTTCTGAAGCCCAACTTGCATTTTAATGAGATCTTTCCAGGTGATTCTCAGGGACTGGAGTGTTGCAAAAGTATTGTTTGCAGTCCTCCTGTGGCAGGAGATACATGATACATGCAATGACATTGCTTGTTTCCCAGAATGCACCCCTTCCTCAACCTACTTTATTGTTCTCTGAGAGCATGGTTACGGTGAGTCCTTTTGCCAGGTACAACATGAATGTGCATTCCTATTGGTTGCACAGTGCACAGACTGCACAATCGCCTATGGAGGCCTCAACCAAGGCAAACCCATTCCCGGGAATCGTCCTACTGTATTGACTCTACTTCTGTTCTTCTTAAGGACTCAAAAGTTATCTATCTACTTCAGCCTTGCTATATGGGGCGTAAAAAGATGATTACATTCCTAAAGCTTGAGGTCTTACACTTATTCAACAATACCATGCTATAAGTAAATTCTTTACCATCTGTTGAGCTCTGACAATCAATACTGATTTAAACTTTTCACACCATTGATTGTGAAGGCATAACTAATACTATGACCAGCATATCACTGTCAATACAATGACCTCATAAGATGGACATGGACATGTAGATACACACGCAGTTACACATGTAATTGTATTGTATTGTGATTACATTGTTATAAAGTCGTGCTTTCTTTGCTTTTTTATTTTAATTTTTAATTGGATATTTTCTTTGTTTATATTTCAAATGTTATCATCCCCTTTTCTGGTTTCCCCTCTGAAAATCCCCTATCTCTTGCTCTCCAACCCACCCACTCCTGCTTACTGGCCTTGGCATCCCCTACACTGGGGCATAGGGTGTTCACAGGAACAAGGGCCTCTCCTCCCATTAATGACTGACAAGGCCATCCCCTACATATGCTGCTGGAACCATGAGTCCCACCATGTGTGCCCTTCAGTTGGTGGTTTAGTCCCTGGGAGCTCTGGGGGTACTGGTTATTTACACAATAGAGTACTACTCAGCTATTAAAAACAATGAATTCATAAAATTCATAGACAAATGGATGGAATTAGAAAATATCATCCTGAGCAACACAATCACAAAAGAACACACATGGCATGCACTCACTGGTAAGTGGATATTAGCCCAAATGCTCAGAATACCCAAGATACAATTCACTGGCCACATGAAACTCAAGAAAAAGGGAGACCAAAGTGTGGATACTTCAGTTCTTCTTAGAAGGGGGAGCAAAATACCCATGGAAGGAGTTACATAGACAAAGTGTGGAGCAGAGACCAAAGGAATGACCATCCAGAGACTGCTCCACCTGGGGATCCATCCCATATACAGTGACCAAATCCCGACACCATTGTGAATGCCAACAAGTGCTTGCTGACAGGAGCCTGATATAGCTGTCTCCTGAGAGGCTCTGCCAGTGCCCGACTAATACAGAGGTGGATGCTCGCAGCCAACCATTGTAGTGCTTTCTTTTCTTACTGAAAAATTCATACAATATATTCTTTTTTAATTTTAATTTTGAGATTATAATTACAACATTTTCCCTCTTTCCTTTCCTCTCATATACTCCTCCTGACTCATCTTCAAGTTCAGGGCCTTATTCCTATGCATGTAATTAAGTCTAAGTATAGAACTGTTGGTTACTGCCTGAATACTTAGTCCACTACGACGCCCTTAGGGTTATTGTAACATGCTGGTCATTTATGGAGTTCATAGGCACTGTAGTTGGGTATTCCTGTTGGTTACTTCCCTCCTTTGGAAGCTGGCATGGTGACTTCTGGCACTCTGAAAGTCAATTCTCAAGGAGCGGGTGTTGAGGTCAGCTCCAACTCAGTGGCCTCTGTGTCCTCTGTACAAGTGCATTGAAACTTTTTGCTACTTTGTGGGTTCTTTTTTCCCCATCCTTTCTCCCACCCCCCTTTTCACCCACTATTACTATATAGTAGAGACAGAAGAAAAAGGTAGGAGAGCAAGATAGAGATCCCTGAGTCTAATTTCTTTCATTTTGTTTCCTCCTTGAGCACAATTCCTAACAGACAGCAGTCAGCCTTCCTAAGTGACGATCCAACCACCACCCCTGTGGCTAGGGGACTCTTGAATGTATACACCCTACGAAAAGTCTCCAGAATTCCAAATATCACACAATTGCAGAATTCATCTGCAGCTGGCAAAATCACGTTTCTGCTAGAGCACAGGGCAAATCATAGTCAGCTGCAGCAGCCAGTCAGCGGCCCCACATCCCTACCCCAGGGATTAAAATGACTCAAAAATGTTACGACCGTGCGTGATGTCTTCATGAATACAGACTTGCATCGCTGGGAGACCATCAAGGGCAACAGCACTAAGCTGGGAGTTTTGAGGGTCTCTTGGACAGCCCTGGGCAACAACTCAAAAAGGGGGCTTCTCATATATGTTATTAGGGGTTTTGTTATATGATTCTTGGCTTGTGGAGGGAGCAGCATCAGCCCAGATGAGAAAAGTCCATTCAAACTGGTTATATTTTTCCCTTACTCCATTCCTCCCCATTTCCCCAGCTACCTAACACCACAACCATTCTTCCCTCTTTTACAAAGCAAGCAAATAAATGACAAAACACAAACAAGCCACAAAAGCCAATTTAAAAAAAAAAGAATCTCTCTCTCACACAGAAAGAGAGAGAGAGAGAGAGAGAGAGAGAGAGAAAACTCACAGAAACATAAAATCTAAAACTATTATATATTAGCAAATGACCAATAAGACAAAGAATACTATTACAAATCAATATGACACAAAAGTAGTGCTTTCTTATATATGTGTGAATGTATGTGTGTGTATGCATATATATGCGTATGTATATATATGTATATATATACATGTGTGTGTGTGTGTGTGTGTGTGTGTGTGTATGTGTAACTTACATATTTAAGGTGGGAGATACACATGCCATAGCTTGATGTGGAGGTGAGAGAACCACTCACATGACTTGTTTTACTCTTCTACCATGTGGGTCCTGGCACTGGACACATGTTATCAAGGCTGGCAGAGAGTGACTTCACTGGCTGAGCCAACTTGTCAGTCTCTAGCGCCTTCTTGGTGCACATTAGTCATTTTAAACTAATGCCCAACTTCACATTTTAGCAACTATCACGTTTTCTTATTTAAAAACTGAATTATAAACCTGATCCTTGATTTGCTGTTCTCTTTACTAGAGTGCATTTCTCTCGGAAGAAATGGCAAGTTAGCATGTAAGAGCATCCAAGGGGAACTGAGGAGGCAGAACCAGAGCTTCAGGGTTTTAAGGAACTTTTCCCTGCTATCTAAGAAATATATAATCTTTGAGTGAATGTTTTAAGAGGAATAAGTAACCAAATATATTCTCTGTTACCATTTATGCTTTTGTCTTGTTTTGTGGGATAAAATGAGAGTGTTATATTTAGGGCATAGTCTGATACACTTTCATTTCCATACATATGTGTATGTCTATAGACACACACATGCACATAAATTCTAAGCATACTTAGTAACATATCAGGCACCTCATGTATATTGTTTGCTGGCTATTTTCCCACTAGATGTAACCCTAGAAAGCTTTTCCCCATTCACCCAGGATGTTGTGACTGTCGTTCATAAACTGAACACTGCTAACTTATTTTTGAACAAAACATTTCTTTTAAACCTGGAATCTGAGTCAGTGAAAGCTCAAGAGAAAAAGTCATGTGTTTGAATGTGTTCTTTTCTTTGTTTTTATTAGATATTTTCTTTTTTTACATTTCAAATGTTATCCTCATTGCTGGTTTCCTCTCTGAAAACCCCCTAGGCCTGCCCCCCAACCTATTCACAACCCACCCACTTCCTGGCCCTGGCATTCCTGTAGGGACACTGGGGCATTGAACCTTTATTTACATGTACATTTTCCCTTTCCCAGGTTCCCCTCCAAAAAACAAACAAAGAAACAAACAAAAACAACAAGAACAAACTTCTTTTGTCTCCTCCCCATGCCTGCCACCCCACCCTCTCCCACTTATTGGCCCTGGCATTCCCCTACACTGGGGCACAGAACCTTCACAAGGCCGAGATCCTTTCCTCCTATTGATGATCAAATTTGCAATCCTCTACTATACACATGCTGCCAGAACATTCAGTCCC
>JADRCD010162954.1:0-16515 GCA_019843815.1 Montemys delectorum
GCATCATGTATCATAAGGACAATGTCTGCAGATCTGGGATGACAGATCTCTTAAATTCTTTCAATGTTACCATGATTTTGTACAAAGTTTATTTTTTTCATCTGTACTGCCTATAAATACATAACTAAACAGAGAGGCTTCAAGTGATTAACAATCAATAGAAAAGCTTGAAGTGATTAATGACCAATATTTTGGGCAAGTTTTCTTAACACTTGAGAAAAAATACTTCTTAGTAGATCTCAAAAAGTGTAATTATTAAGTGTGTTTTTTAAATAATAGGGGGTGCTTAAGAAATAATCCTCTGTTTTAAGACAAAATAATATATTTTAAGTCTCTAGCACTGATTACAATAAATGTTATGGTTAGAAATGAGAGGTCCAGAGCACCGGGAAGAAATAACAAAGCCTTCAGTCAGACAAGAGCAGCAGTGCTGAGATCACAGAGAAAGGAGATTGGTAAAATAATAAAGCAAGGCTTGGTTGGTTCTGCTTTGCTCCCAGAAAGAAGCCCCTGGATTTCCTAGACAACCCCACTCTTTCCCTGTCATAACCTCCTCAGCAAGGTGGACAACACATCTTTACACATATTCTTGCATCTAATGCATCTAACTGCAACATATGGAATTGTGGGTAGGATGACATCTAGGAAAGTTTCTGTCCATTCCAGGAAGTAGAGCACCTAGATGGCCTCACCTATAGAGAAATGGTAAACCAGGATGCGCATGCTCAGCTGCGGCTCGAGGGGCATTGTTCAAAGTGCCCACTCTGTGTGCTCCATGTTAACTTGGAGTGGCGCACTGTAGTTAGGCTTGCTGGCCTTGAACTCGTTTGCAGGGTTCCAGTGTCCTATGTGGATTCTTCCCAAAGTCTGCTTCTGTGGGTTGAATGGAAAAGGATGTGGAAGGGGTATATCTCCCCATCCGTAGTTTTCAAGACAGCGCCTGCATTTTAAACAACTAAGGATATGTACGCTAGTGTCTGATTTTACCTCATAAGACATGAAAAGTCCTCTAGCAGCAATAGCAACTAAACAATCAGCAAACACATACTGAACCTAATCCTGAGTCCACTAAGTGAATGATTCATCAGAGGATCCAATTTTAATCTTTAGGTCTAGGACATCTAGACATAAAGCTTCCACAGAAGGATCTGCCTGGCTTCTTCATGTGTCACCGACATGGCCTGCTTCTCCAGGCCACCTCTTTACCCTCATTTATATTCTGTCTTTTACTGGAGACCCCACAGCAACAGTGTCACTGTAACTGTACCTACATCAGTAGAAACCCTGCTTTTAAAAGAGATAGGAGTTCTCCAAGACATAGAGTATTCAAAGGATCAGAAGTCAAGCTATGAGCATGCTTGACACTTTTCCTAGAAACATCACATTGCACACCCTCTCTGTAACACTGAGGTTGTCATCACCCTGTAACTGTAATAAGCTATGGACAGACTTCTGATAGTGGAAATGGTGGAGACATTTTACAAGACACTTTCCTGTCTCTCACTTCAACGTATTAAGTTGTCTTCTTGGTCCTCTGGTACTCATGAGGAGAGCAATGGGCATGAAGTAAAGGCTTATATAGGCATTTTATTAGGGATAGCTCATTTCCAGAGGAAAAGGATGAACACTTAAAGAATATTTTTTTCTGTATGATTATCCTGGATTGTTTTCACATGAATTAATTTTAAACTCTCAGATACAGCACAATCCATGGCTAAGATCTGAATGTTAGTATATCCCAAATTTCTCATTTTGAAAACAAATGACTAAGGCCATAATACTGCAAAGTAGGACACTGAAAGGGGAATGGCAGAAGGTTCCAACAGAACCCTACCTATGCAGTGGGGTCCATCCATTCAAGAAGCCTTGCAGAAGCCTTCCCTGTATACCATGTGGTCCTTCCACACAATAGACTCCCTCCCTGTGGGAACCACAATGCCAGGAACCAAATGCCTGGCACCCAACATGGAACTTCTTGCTCATCTTATCCATGAGAAGTAAATTTCTATTGAGTTTGCTTGTTTGTTTGTTTGTTTGTTTGTTACTTGCTATTAAGTCCATGGCATTTCCAATGTTGCCTATCCATGCTGAGAAATGACATTTTCCTGTGATCAGTTCTTGTAGGGGGAAGTATTGATTCCCTAATTGGGAATCCCTTGATTGTGTCAATAAAGGAGGCAGAAGCTAATCACTGGGCCAAGAGAAAAGGGAACTTCCCGGTCCCAGGAGGAAAAGTGAGGGAAGAGAGGGAGGAGACAGAACAGGCCATGGAGCAGAGGAAGTGGCAGACATGTAGCACCTATAGTTTGTAGCCTCCACCATGGGCGGATCCAAGGAGGAAGGGGCAGGATATTCTTTGCCCAGCCATTGAGTTATCTGGCTAGTTTTAAAATATTAAGGCTATCTGATGTTTTCCATGTTCACAGACTAAGGTGGACAAGAGAAAGGGCACAGCTTGGGTGTGTGGCTTGGCAGAGTTAGCTACAGAAGGAGGTTGAGAGAGATCAGGCAGAGCTCTTGAGAAAGAGCTAGTGTGAGAAAGATCACAAACAATGAGATCTAGTATCTCTACTAGGTGGGTAAAAATCTAAAATATCTATGACACACATTTCCTGATTGCTGGCTATAAACTTGAATAAACAGGGACTCTATAAAGTGCTAGAGAAAATATGAAATCAAGTACTGACACAAAGTGCTTCCCATGCCACCAAGTAGATGATATGGCAAGTATTGTTTTTTATTTCTATCATTTTTTGAAATTACAATACAATGACATCATTTACCCTTCTCTTTACTCCATCCTATCCCTCTTATATATCTTTCCTTGTACTTTTTCAAATTTATGGTCTCTTCTTTCATACATTAGTTCGTGTGTGTGTGTGTGTGTGTGTGTGTGTGTGTGTTTATGTATGTGTGTGTATGTGTGTGTGTGTTCCTAAATGAATAAGTAAAACCAGGTAAAGTACAATAAATAAGCTAATATACAAAACTATCTATATAACATTATCTTTAACATTTTAGATTATATATAACTATGATTATATATAAATAACTTAATGAAATATAACAATATATGACCATCATATATAATGATTATATATTTTATTATATATTTTCATATATACATCTATTTTATATCATATAAATTAGTATATTTAAATTTTTTATATATTTATATATAACATATATAATACATAACTGTATGATATAAATTATAGATATTTTAATGTCTATACTTATATTTTTTTCAGGGCAGACCATTTGGAAAAATGGTAAGGGGTAGAGGATCAAGAGCTTGCTGTGAGACTGTGTTTCCTGGGAATGTCAGAAACTACACCCATAAAGTTTCAGCAACACATCTTCAGAAACCCTAGCTGAACAAGAATCACAAAAATGGACGTGTTTATATGGCCTTGAGAAAGAATGACACTCAACATGCTATCACGGACAAGGGGAAGCGTGTGCACTCAACCCCACACAGAACTAGAATTGTGACAACTATCTGAGTGCTAAGAGCTGAGAGTGGGAGAAAAAGTGATCCTTAGGGAAGAGCACACCAATTGGCTAGCTGATCCCAAATCATAGGTAGGGATTTTTAAAATGGAGAATTGATGACTGAACTCTGCAGCAAACTGTGCAGTTGTTAGCTGACTTCCAAAGGAGATGAGTGTGAAGTAAGCCGTACCAGCTGAAACTCAACATTTAAACTGTGATGTAAACTAGATTGAGCTTAAAGGAGTTGAGCTACAGAAGGGAACGGCGATGTCGTTCCAGGATAAGAACCAAAGACAAAAGAGCTAGAAGTACACATCACCTGGGAAGTGGAACTCTGATGTCATCCTCATCAGAGGTCTCACACAGATTTCACTTCCATGCCTGGGTCTCTGTAGTGACAGCCATAACGATGTCAACTTGGTTTTTATTAATAAGTTGTGGTTAACTCCATGTATGTTTGACTGACAGTACCTCCCGGGGACAGTACCTCCACTGAAGCAGCAGTCTGGTCCACTGCAATGGTTTCTCAGGTTACTTCCCTTTTACCACTAGACTCAGTAAATCAGATAGCCAGCAAAGTGTGAGGAACATCTTGGTCGCCTCCAGTTTAAGGTCTTAGACTTAAACTGGAGCTAAAACAGAAGTATTCTGGAGAGATTCTTCCTCCGGACTGCAGGGAGGAACTCTATTGAGTGTTCAGCCTGCCTGCGGCAAAACACCCTATCAACTCCTTAGCCACAATGAACAATCCCTCAGCAATGCTCTCCATTTCTGTCATTCCTGGTGCGTGTGTGCGCATGCGACGCTTGTGTGTGTGTGTGTGTGTGTGTGTGTGTGTGTGTGTGTATGTGTGTGTGTGTGTGCTTGTGTGTGTGTGTGTTTGTGTGTGTGTGTGTGTGTGTGTGTGTGTATGTGTGTGTGTATCTTACTTATTCAGCTTTCCTGAGGAATTCTGATTACTGTGTGTCCTTTATATTCCTACCTAATTACTTTTTTGCCTCACTGGTAAGAAAAGTATTTCTTAAAGCTTCCCAAGTACATGCACATTGAAAAAGTAATGATAAATTATTATAGAAATAACTCAATGTAGCTGCATTTTAAACTAGAGACAAGGAAATACAGAACATTCCCTTTACATAACAAATCATCCAATGTAAGATGAGTCAGGGAAGACTTCCCTTCTTTTACAGTGCACATAGCACAGACTCCTGCTGAAAGGTCTCAGGACCCTGTGACATCAGGATCCTGTGACACCAGATGCTAAAGGGCTTTAATTGGCAAGGTCTACATTAGTCTATGAAATCCCTTCCCTTTGTCCATTTTTATTAGAAAATTAATAATGATCACATGTGCTCTCGACATAATTAAATAAAATGATAGCCATTGAAACATTCAAATGATACAGAAACCAAAAAGAGTATGATTTTCTGTGCCAGCAGCAAGCTGTAACAGGCCATTATCTACAGTTTGAAGCGCTCTCCCCACTGGGAAATCAATCGCCACTGCCCAGACATGGAGATGCTGTTATCTCTCAGGATGACCTACTCCTTATACTGCTATCTAGCTTGCTTGCCAGAACTCTCCAGATAAATTGAAATGACCAATAGATTTATGAACTCATGAATTCCTTCATTGTGATATGCTCTGGCTGACGTACTGATTGACCTCTTGCCTATGTGAAGATTCTACTGTAAAAATAGAGAATGTGTGTGGAGTAATGGGACATTAAACCCAACCCTTATTTCCTATAAATTGTCCAGCAGCTGGGTATAAAAGCTGAAGCTCGGGATCATATTACACCTTGTGAGGTT
The DNA here is from genome assembly GCA_019843815.1 of Montemys delectorum. Lineage (NCBI taxonomy): Eukaryota > Metazoa > Chordata > Mammalia > Rodentia > Muridae > Montemys > Montemys delectorum. Next base: position 5,307 of record JADRCD010162954.1, read on the forward strand.
AGACTATACCTTGCAGGGGCATTTATGTAGCTGAACACTGCACATTCTATAGTAATTTATGTTTGTTTTTGAAGAAGGGCTCATTTTAGACAAAACACGCCTTATGCATTCTATAGAATTTTACTAAGTAACCACATTTTCCATGAATGTTAGTCTAGTATAATGTTTAAAAAAAAATCACAAAATACGCAATATATATATATATATATATATATATATATATATATATATTATTTTTTTCAAAAGAACACAAAAGACAAAGTAAAATTCATACTCCTTTGGGTTAATTATATCTGTCCAGTAAATTGTTTTCCTCAGATTAGTTCTACAACTTAAGTTTCCTTCATTCTACATGATACAGTTTGGACATATTTAGTAAAAAATAAGAGACTTAATGTAGAAAACGTTTTTTGTATGGACATCATGGTGGTTTGTCTGCAATAATTAAGTATACAAGTATAAAAGTGTATTTTCCTAGGAGACCCATGTTTTTTAATCCTTTCAGATTAGCAATCTCTGATTTTTTTACATAGAAACTACCTACTTAATATCTTGCAGGTTTGGCTGGTATAGTTGGCATTTATTCAGTAGTTTATACATCATACTGCTTTGGTCTCAAGTCACTCACAGAATTCAAAAAGACATCAACTTTAGTGTAGTGAGGTGAATAGTGTATGCCATGCACAGATAGTGACAATTCTAGCCTAGCTCAAACATAATTGTGAATTTCTATATCCTAACAGTTAAATTTTGTGGCTTTAAAGTTACTCCATAATTTATTAATTAATTTATTTTTTTAATGGAAGGTGTTCTGTGCATTGAAAGAAGAAAATAATACAGGGAAGGGTGAGTGGGTTTGAAGTAATTCAGAGAGAGAGGAAGGTGAGCTGAGGGGAGTTGAGTCAGATGGGGAGCAAGATGAGATGTGGTGGGAAGGTCAGTGGGGGTGGCTTTAACTTATAATTTCTGCAGGGATTTAATCATTTAAAAATGGATGCTCAATTATGTGTCTTTCATAGAAGTCTATCTAATTTTACCCATGCCTGATTCACAGATCTGTGAAAAGATAATAAAGGTTCACATCTAGCACATCACTGGCTAAGTATGAGCAGTCAAAGTCAAGGAAAGGTGACAGTTTCCAGGAATAGGAAATATTTATGTTGCTATGGAACAATCAGTTGGTGTTACCTATCTAAGAGGTGTTTATGTTTTGTTTGATTTTGTTGTTGCTTTAATTTTAAGAACTTTCTATCTCAAACAAACCAGTAAGCATATGTACTGAAGTTTCTCAAAGTGAGAGCCCTGGCAATGGATAACATGAAGAATGTGGGAATAGTTCAATTTATTAAATTCACTTAATTGGCACACTAGCTTCAGAATTTGCACTGAAGCTGACAGCAGTGATTTTCTCTTAAGATACTGAGCGACACCATTCCATTTCTCATCTACGTTCATTTTCTCCCATAGGGAAACACTTAAAGGATTGAGAGTATTTTCGTTAAGACATTGGGGGACTTTTAGGAAATAGTTTCATCTCATTAGGCAAGATGCCCAGAAGTTCAGGCAAGAAAGTCAGACAATGAATTTGAGATCAAGCTTCATAATTGGGATATTTTTATAGAGTGGAAATGAGCCTGAAGAGGGGCTTCCTGATAAACCGACACTCATCCTCGACCTTGGTGTATTAATCGTTCTGCCATCTCCTGAACCACAGCCAGGAGTGGACCTTTTCCATTTAGCTAAGGTAGCAGGAGACATGGAGGAAGATGCAGGACATGAAACAGGATGCCACTTCTCCTGTGAAGAGGAGGAACAAGCCTTTGGAAGCTGTCAGAGTTCACACCCACTGTTCACCAAGAGAAATGGGGCTGAGGAAACACTGAGCTATGTGTGCCCTCAGCTGAAAACAGTGTCATGTTGACTTCAGGGAAGAACAGAGTCGGCTTCCTGCAGGTACCAGTGGCATTTTCAGCAAACCTGAACCACATCAGGGGCACATTATCAAAGACCGAAGTTGAGATTCAAGATTAATTCAACAAGCGAATTTGAAAAATATCTTTAAGATAATTTAAAAATATCTTTTTTTACTTACTATTTTAAGCTTTATTTAATTTTTAACAACTTCAGACATAAGTACTAAGTTTTCCTCATAAAAATCTGAAAATCCTAAAATCCATGTAGATGAATTCTCATGTCTGAAAGACAGAAATATTCTGATTGGCTTTTAAGTAATGAATGTAGGTGTAAAATACTCTATATCTTTGGTGGAATATCATTACTTTAAGGGCTAGAGGAAATGGCTTGGACAATTTTCCCAAGGTAAGAGTTTCCCAAACAGACTTGGGTAACATTTTGTAAAATTTCAAATTGTCAAGCCTTCCACCCTGTACCAAATTCTTTTTTGTTGTTGTTTTGTTTTGTTTTGTTTTTTGTTTTCGAGACAGGGTTTCTCTGTGTAGCCCTGGCTGTCCTGGAACTCACTCTGTAGACCAGGCTGGCCTGAAACTCAAAAATCCACCTGCCTCTGCCTCCCAAGTGCGGGATTAAAGGCATGCACCATCACTGCCTGGCCTAAGTTCTTTACAAAATCCACATTTCACTTAAATCTTTGAATAATTCTGTACTCTCTTCAACAACACCAAAACCAACTGAAAATATGAACATCTCTTAGGTAGGTAACACAAGTTCATAAGATTTGGCTACACACACACACACACACACACACACACACACACACACACACACGCACGCATGCACACATGCATACCCGCGCACTTTGCCTTCACTACCAAGAGTTAAACTCATGAGTGTGACTTGGTGGGTATGAAATTGTATTATATTCCAGCAGATGTCTACACCATCATTAGTAAAACTAAATGTAACTTAGAAAATGACACATGAGCATCCCTGAATTGTCAGAGTTTATCCTTAAGAATTTAAATCCCCAGAGAGTCCTGTATAGTCTTAGTTATCTGGATTTAAGCACTGTATTCTGCCTTTAAAATCTATTTGATACACGGTACATCCACAACTCTTTCATGGCAGTATGTGCTGATGCTACATCCATGTTGTCTTCTAATAGCAAAATCATAACGAATGATTTAAGAGCCAAAGGCAATTTGAAAACTGGATAAAATGAGTGGCAAATCTTGCTTCCATCCCACTTACCGAACAGAAAGCTTGAGAGCTGCTTAAGTTTTGAGAATGATACCTTAGTGTCCTTTCTGTGCACAGCATGATAAATTATTTTATTAACAAATAAAATATTATTAAATTTCACAGATGTCCTTTCCTCTTTAATAAATTATCTATTTTTGAATCCTCCAAACTTCTCCTTTCAAAGACTTGTTAATCCAACTCAGCAGAAGAGCAGGCAACTGATGTCTCTTCAAGAAAGTTTAGCCCCAGTATCCATATTCATTTTCTGTCTATAGAGTTCTCTGATAACCTGTCATTATACCATTTGCCAGTACTACATGAGGGCCATCACAGTAGTGTGCCCTTTGTAAGATTTCTCATTAAGGAAAATACATGTGTGAGCAGAGCCCCTTCTGACATGGAAAAAAGTTGAAACCTCCTTCATTCAATAACCAAGCCCTTATGAAGGGAACTTCACTGTGTAGGGTAAATGTCAGTCATAACAAAGAATCATAGTGAACTTTGCCTGTTAACAAACCTAGAGCCACCTGGGAGCAGGGAAACTCAACTGAAGAATTGCTTTCAACAGGCTGGTCTTTGGCCATGTATTGATTGCTAATTGATGGGAAAGAGTCCTGCCCACTGTTGGGTAGTTCCACCCTCTAGACAGATGGGCCCCAGCTTTGTAAGAAAGAGAGCGGAGTAACATAGCCAATAACACTCCTGCTTCAGTTCCTGCCTCCATGTTCCCCTCCTGGCTTCCTTTGATTGTGGACTGTTAGATGAGCAAACCCTTTCCTCCTCAGGTTACTTTGATATTTATTACAGCAACAGAAACCTAACTGGGACAAGAACATTAGTAATGATTTGGATCAAATTTATAAACACCTGTTATTTTACTTGTAGCAACATGAAAAGAGTTGAAATGTCTAAAATAACAATAGGTGCTGGATAGATAGTGAATAGAAGAATAAATAAGCTGGTGTTTGAAGAACAATGGAATCAGGACATCTTAACTTGCCCTGGATACTAACAATATTGCTGACATGACAACAGCTAGGAAATGAGACAATCACTGTCACTCTGTCTGAATGACAAAGCTGTGAAACATGTACTTCTCAACCAAAGGTGTTGATGGGCTGCAGAGACAGCCTCTGTCTTTAGTTTCATCCAAAACTGAGATTTGATTTGCTGCTGGCAAGCACACTTTGCATAAAAGACATCTTGGAAAATGAGCGCTCCTCTCACTCATTAGGTGTTATGCTTGGTGTGAGCAAACATGTTCTCTGAGCAGCACATACAATTTGCTTATTTAAGCATGCCCACCATCAAAAGCACATCTGAAGTTTAAGCACTGAAACTTTCATGAACAGTAGCCAATATGCGTTATCTTTTTCTCTAAAATGAGGGCTAAAAGTTATCTTTAAAAAAAAAAGCCCTAGAAACATGTATGTTGCATTTCATATGCACTTGTGAAATTACATGAACTGTATAGAAGAGAGATGAATTGTACAACTCAATAAAAACAAGACATTGGAACCCCACTGGTTCATTTGGTTTACAGAACGATGTGCCACAGGCTTTGCTTACAGCTGTCCCTTCAATCACCAGAACCACTAAGACTTGGTAGTCTGCTGATTAGGTTAACAATTGCGCACACATGGCGCACACTGAATAGATTTTCACATTTTCTCACCAGATGGCAATTAGTTGCCATCATGCCACATGTTGACATGATGTTCATCCAGATGAGGTCCCAACAAGCCTGCTCCAACTGCTCTTCACAAAGAACTCTACCTACATAGCTACTGGCCAGGTCCTTTCCTCTACCCAACTCACCACTTAGAAGCAAGATTGTTCACTTGCTGGCTTCTTCATCTAGTTTATCTAGCTTTAATTGATGATGAGGTAGAAAATACATATTCAGAATTTAAATCAAATTATGAATTGTAATGACTCCAACTATGGATAATTACATTACCCACAACAAACATAATGTTTCCCAACATTTATTTCATTGTTAAAACTCACAGAAGGAGAAGAAAATAATGATCTGTAATTTATGTAAAAATCTAGAATATATATTCTGTGCAAATACAACAATTTTAGTTTTTCACTATCATGCATCAACTTTTGTTTACATGATTAAAGAGACATTACAGCTTGGATTTACCTTAAAGGATAAATTGCAAAATGAATGTAAAATTGATGTAACAAACTGATTGACAGAGCAGTGTGCAGGGTAAGACAGTGACCCAATGTCCAAGTGAGATCTCTGTGGCTCAGCCACTTCTATGCATTCTTCAGCTGGGAATTTTGCATACAAACCATCATAGGAGTGGGTGAAGACCAAAGAAAAATGATGTAGAATGAGAAACATAAACATTTGTAACCAAGATTGATGCCAGTCCATCTGCTGCTTTCTAGGTATTCACCCATTGGCTCATTGCCATCCTACTGGATGCATTATAGAGCTTTCTTTCAAGAATAAGTAGGAGGAATGGAGTCCTAAGGGGACTCAAAGGTTAGTTCTACTGAAACACTCCTTTCCAGCTCCCTGGAGTTCACTTCCTTTTTATATCCTGTTCTAGCTATCCAGCCCAAGGCAATTTAATTGCCATGCTTCCTTGAAACCAACCTCAAAAAGTCCAGATACCTGAAATTCACAGAACAAAAATATAGATGTTACACATTTAAATATTATTTCTCTTAATAATTATTAAAAACCTTTCTTTTAAAAATGTTTTATTTATTTACACTTCAAATGTTGCCCCCATCCTGGTTCTTCCTTCAAGAGTTCTTCACCCCATACCCCCTCGTCTTTCCCTCTGAGAGAGAACTTTGCCCCCCACACACACACCAGACTCAAGATTTTGTTTCTTTTTCATGTTCATGTTGAAATAAAATATCTATTTGGAATTTTTTAAAGTATTTTTTACTACATAGATTTATATATTTTATGTGTTTGTGTGTGCACATACATGCATGCACATGTAAATGCTGTGGAACAGTTCTCATGTACTCCTTCTACCACGTGGGTCCCAAGGATCTAAATCAGAGCCCTAGCTTGGCAGAGAGTGTCTTTAACAGTTGAACCATCTCTGTGGCCTGAAGTAAAATTCTTGAAGTGTCATAAGTTGAGGATAGCAGTGGGACACAAATAGATATTCTCCGGTAATCTCAAACTTTCCTAAATTCCCACTCCTCCATGTGGTGAGAAGCTGTGATGTCATCTTTACATACTAGTGGCTCTGAGAGTGGTCATTCAATCTAGAAATGAGTCTTTGGGCAGTGACTGACCTGTTTCATATGTGGAATTTGAGGGCATGGTACTTCTGAGATCAGACAAATAAAGACTATGAACACTGTCAAGATGCAGGGAACCCCCAACAGAGACTGAGAGGCTTTGGAAGCCCCTCTGTGTACTTGAACATTCCCCAATACACATTAATATTATAAAGACAAGGTTGTGCCTCTCAAATGGCTTAACAGTAAAGATCAGCAGGAAGGAAGGAGGTTCACACAAAAACTATGCTTCCTAGAAAACAATGCTAGCTGGGACCAAGACCTTGGGGCCATCATCAGTCACAGTTTGCAATGAATGAAAGTCTAGTTCCAACTCTGGTGTTTACCTTAAACTTTTAAAAAATATCCCAACACACACACACACACACACACACACACACACACTATACTTTTAAATTCTAAAGTATTTACTTTAAATACAAAACTAATTAAAACCTACTGTATAAATGCATTGATGTGTACATTAGATATACATTTACTTGTATTTTGGGTTTCATAGAAACAGCACTGTCCCAGGGCACTTCTAGAAGGTCCCTTACAGTCACCTTATCATGGGGTGTGTTTCTGCTGACTCTGAGACAGCTTTTTATTCTAACCTACGTTTAAATTTCTTTTTACATTTCTTTGTATCATGGAACCAGACCCAACAAGATGAAAAAAAAGGCTCTAAGAAGAGGCCCTATCATGTCACACCGTGTGCAGTATAGTCTGTTTGTGTTTACCAAGTTGATGAAGTAATGACTATCAGAAAAGACCATGGAGCAGGGTGGGGATCCAATTCAATTCAGCCAAGCTTCCCTAATGTGCATTCTGGCAATGGTTTGGGAACCATTAAGCCATCATAACTAAGGTTCTAGTTATATTTAAACAATGCCCTTCAAGGCTAGTTCCATCCAGGCTAAGAGTGTTTACTACCAAGTTACTTGTTTTTAGCGTCTGGAAAGACTGAAGTCTTCTACTGTATTAAACCGTGAAAAGGGAACTTCTGTGCTTTTTCTTCACATGTTAAACTCCTGTTTTTTTTGTCTGTCTGTCTATCTGTCTGTCTGTCTGTCTGTCAGTTGATTGGTTTGTTCTTGAGACAGGGTCACATGTTCAGTAATCTGGCTTCAGACTTCCTGTGTAGCTGAAAATGACTTTGAACTTTTAATCCCCCTGCCTCTCCTTCTGAAGTGCCTGCATCACTACTCCTTGTCCATGTAGTTTCTGTATGCTGATTAATCAGTCAACCCACTGAGCCATACTCTAGGGCTTTACCATTCCTTCTAAGGGAAAACCCACTTTTCCATCAATAAAGCATTGTGAGAGTGTGACAAATCAGCAGCCTAGTAAACATTTTTGACAATAATGACCTGCAACAATTTCTATTCCTGCAGTGTAAGTCTGTCTCAGGAATCCTGAAATGCTACATATCTTGAACTTATGACACTCACCTATTTTATTCATTTTTCATTCCTCTTAAATAATTGTTCCAATTTTAGTCATATATTTTTTCTTGGTACATGTGTTTCCATTTTAAAGTAAATTATTTATAAAATAGTTACAATGGATAGTTCGGACATAACATGGCTAGTTTTCCCTGTACTGCTTAATGAACTAGGTATTCAGACAACACTGATCCCCAGGTATCCCCCTTGCCTCATCTGTACTTTGTGAAAAACTGGATTTGATTGGCCAAATAAGTGGCCTAAGGTTAGAATGTGAAAGAAGTAACAGTCTTTTGTCCTTCTACACAGGCTGAAAACATCCTCAAAGGGTGCTTATGTGATAAACAGATGTCCTCCACCCAACTCTTTTAGACTTGTCTGAAAGATGATTTTTAATACTTTCTGTTCATTAATTAAAGTGAATCTGAAGTTAAATACATGGCAACAAGCCAGGCACTGACCTTCACAGATGCAAAATATGCAACAGTACTGAAGGAGAGGAGAGGCAGTTTGACTGAATCCCATTTGTGTGATAGCAAGGAAGACTGAATCTAAAACATATTATAGCACAGACACATCATACATGATTGCCCTGTCACCTCTGTGAGGTTCTCTTTTAGACTAAGCAGCTTGAATGAAAGGCCCTGAGTCTACAACCAGGACTAGTAGTACAAAGCATTGGCAGAGTTAAAGGATATTAGGCTGAATGAGTTCTGATCAGATTCATTAGATCTTCACATGTGCATGAGTGCCCCACCATGCGGGGATGGAACTGACAAAGTCCCTAGAAGATGTCATTTATGAACACACTGAGTAATCACTGCCTGCTCCAAGAAGTAAAATAATTGTCAGTAGCCTGAAGAAAATCATGCCTTGTGTATTTTTGAAAATTAAAAGTTTAAGTAGAGTTTAAACATGTTTGAGCATGTTAATATAAACCTTCTAAAAGATTTGAGAAAGGACCATGAGATGACAGTTTTATCTATAGTCTATAGGGAGATACAGTTTAGAAGGATTACCAAGATGGTATAAAAAAATCATTGTTATGTTTTAAACTATACAGGAAAAGTATATACACTATATATAATTTATATGAGAATATATTATATATGAATATATAGTTAATTTATATTACCAATGTGAAAAGCCAACAGGAGTGTTTATAATTTGAAAATAAAGAAAACACAAAAGAATAGGATAGCCTCAGGTTAGTACTAAAGGTTGGAACAAGGAAATTCATGTCCTTCCAGGTATTTACATTCATGTCCAATAAAATTTACTATGAATTTCAGAGCACACACACTGAGGATCCTTGATTACATGTTCTAAACATTTCAATTTCATGATTTTAAAGTTAAAAATTATACACAAATATTTAAATATATAATCATATTTCTCTATCTTAAGACTATTAAAGATATAATTATCAGAAAAAGTCCAACATAAAATGTGTTTGCTAAAATGATGTGTTAATTCATCTATATTGAACAAAAATCAATATTCAACATCATCATATTAATCATTAATATGATATCCTACAATTAAACATTTTCTTTTCTGAAATTTAACTTTTTTTTCTCTCAACAAAACTTCATTCACCACCAATAATGCTGCAGTCATCAAATCATGCCTTTGCAAGGCACGCTGGTCTCTGTAGTGATCTAAACTTCAGGAAGAGCCAGGCAGTGGGCCATTGGGAAGCAACACGTTGTAACCTACCTAGCTGAGACTGAGTGGGCTACATAGTAAAGCCACTCATGTTACTGAGCCAGGATTGTCACATGACCCAGGCTGGCCTAGAACCGCTGACCCTCCTGCCTCAGCCTGTCCAGTGCTGGGTCACATGTGTGATGCCCCTGACTCAGGCTCTCCTGTGCTGGTTCTTACTGGATTCTTTTGCAGCATAAAGTATGAGGCTGAATAGGAGTGACATTAAGCACTCCTGTCTTCTTTGTTATCAGTTTTGTGTTCTCTGATTCCTTGTTATCATTCTTGTGTCCTCTACTTCTTTGGTTCCTGTCTCTGTCAATTCACCTGATACAACATGCACTCTCAGAGGACAAGACTGTTTCCACATTTGCCTCTTCCTGATTCCCAGTGATCCTCTATAACTCATCCATATGCTTTGTGCTCAAGAATATTAATTATTACAATTAATAAACCCTGACTATCACCTTCCCCAAAGAGCATGCAGTCTCTCTTATCCTTCGTAGTTCTCAATTATAAACGGACATTTTAATTAATCTTCATGAATATGATGTTTATTTAGGGAGAGCCATTTGAATATAACAACATTCAAAGTTATCCCCACAACATATGCTTTTTAGGTACATTTTGAAAGATTAGAAGATCTAGTAGGACAGTTATTCAAAAGTAAGTCAGAAGGCTATAACCCAGACTATAAATACATAATTTTCACATAAATATGTAAATGCATGTTCATATGCCAGTTATAAAAGACCTAGTGATACCTTTCTTCTTTTAGTAAATAAGACTCTGGGTACCAGAGGAAGCTCCACTCCCAGGTGCTCTGACACTCTCAGGATCAGAGGTAAGGAAGATCCAACATCTGTCCCAACACCAGGAGTAACTGGGATCAGCAGGAGCAGGCACACAGGAACTCTGCCAGCAGATTGGCTCGGGTTCCTTCTGGTCTCTTTGGGCTGGTGTCCTGAGCAGACCTTGGGCCAAGGCTCCACAGGAAGTCCCACAACACCCAGAGGAAGCTGCTGCACTCCCAGGTGCTCTAACAAGCCTAGGGTCACAGGATTCCAGAATCACAGGATCCCAGAGACAGCTTGACCCTGAGGAGTTATGATATAACCAGGATCACAGGAAGGACTGACTCCAGTCAGATTTAGCAAGGGCAGGTAGATAACCAGATGGTGGGGGGCGGGGGGCGAGCATAAGAAAATAAATAACACAAACCAAGGTTACTTGGCATCATCAGAACTCAATTCTCCCACCATAGCAAGTCCTGGACACACCACCACATGGAAATGCAAGATTCAGATCTAAAATCACTTGTCATGATGATGATACAGGACCTTAAGAAAGACATAAATAGCACCCTCAAAGAAATACAGGAGAACACAGGTAAAGAGCTAGAAGCTCTTAAAGAGAAAACATAAAAATCTCTTAAATAACTTCAGGAAAACACAATCAAACAGGTGAAGGAAATGAGCAAAACCATCCAGAATCTAAAAATAGAAATGAAAACAATAAAGAAATCAGAGAGACAACCCTGGAGATACAAAACCTAGGAAAGAAATCAGGAGTGATTTCATCACCAACAGAATACAAGAGATAGAAGAGAGAATCTCAGGGGCAGAAGATAC
>JADRCD010162959.1:0-10651 GCA_019843815.1 Montemys delectorum
TGAGTCTGGTCAGTTTCAGGAACTTCCATAAGCTATTGAGTTGTGTACTTCCTGTCTTAAGAAGCTTCCCTGCAAGATAGAGTGTGCCACCTGCCCTTAGGACCCACCTGCCCTTAGGACATCCTGCTGTTTTATCTCCCTATAAACAAACTTTCTTAAAATACTCTGTTGTTTCCCTTCCCTTTTTGCAGGCACCCTATGTCTTAAAGAGCTACCCTCCAAGATGGAAGGAAACTACAACATACCACCTTGCAGGTGAGGGTGAGGGACACCATTCCCAGGGCCTAGGACAATGATCAAGTGCAAGAATGCGAGAAGAACTACACCCTCAACCAGTGAGGACCTTCTTGCTTTAGTTGTATTGCATTGGCCTGCCATGTGGTCCCCAAAAGTCAAGGCTGAGAAAAGAGGTGAATTCTCTGGACACAGGGTGCAGGGAAAAATGAAGCCCTGCCAGTTTTATTTCCCCATCTGTTCTCCTTCTGTCTCCTCACTCTCAGCACATTCTGAGCCCCATGCCCTTCACTTTCCTGTTGCTTCCTTCTTGATCCCAGACCAGACATGTCTGAGCTCACTGTGGGATGTGCAGAAATCTTGATATAAAGCCAAGCACCATGACATGTCCAGAACTCCCCTCCACTTTACCAGCCCCAGACGAATAGCTCTGTCCCCATAGGTGCAGGAGACATGGGGCTGAGCTGTGACCTGAAACCTCACAGTCTGGAAGCTTGGTCTGCCTGCAGTTGTGCAGGGTCTGCAAATGGCCACAGGGACTTTTCAGAATCCAGTCCAGCCCCTGCCTGTCCACCTGGCCTGGATTATGTGCTGCTTTCTGAAAACAAGAGGCATCGGTCAAGCTGATCCATGCTTCATTCTTCCTCTATGCACTTGTCAAAGGAGAGCATTTTCATGAGGAAGACATCTTTGATCAGATTTGTGAGCTTCTCTGTCTTTCAGACAAATCAATCATGAACTTGCCTTCTTGGCACAATTGCTGGGCACTGACATCTCCTGCCTGGAAAAGTGTATGCCCTTAACAATTCATTATCTCTGTCTCTCCACCTGCCCTAAACTTCAGTGGCTAGTCCCACCCAGGCCCTGCCAAACATCCATGACCATAGGCCTGTAACAGTGGCCACAGGCCCTAGCTCCCCCTGAGACCTCACATGGTTCTTCTTCCTCCAAAGTATGACAGAAAACTCCTCCTTCTCCTTCCTTGTGTCTGCCTTTTCCTCCTGGGACCCAGAAGTCCCACCTGTATCTTCTGCCCAACAATTGACTCCCGACCTTCTTTACTGATAAATCAAGAACCAACTGGACAACAGGACCTTAGCATCAGAACTGCCCCCTTCATGCATGCGCACAAGCATGCATGTGTGTCTGCCCTCATTTGACATCCTTAGTAAAATCCCCTTGACCTGACCCAATCACAGTGATGATGCAGCCCTAGTCACTTCTTGCCTCCTTTTTACTTCAGTTCTTATTGTTATAACCGTACTGTTATGAAATATTATGCGGTGAAGAGGGTACCTGATAGGCCCATGCTAAGGTGACCACTTGTGAATTTATGCCATGCAACAGATCTAGTATAAAAGGGGGTTATTGGGGGAATGGAAGGTAGTGAGGACCTGGAAAAGGGGTAGAGGCAGATGAGTACATACATACATATGGACAGACAGACAGGAGCAGAGCCATGAGGGCAGAGAAGAGGATGAGGGCACAGAGAAGGACAGAAAGGGGGTTGCAGGGGAGAAAGAGAAAGATGAAGTGTGAGGCAGTCCTTTTATATGCAGTCCATACCTGGTGCACCTCCTGGCATAGGCAGGTGTGATGTAAGGCATGGGTAGGTAGGTCCCTGGGAGGAGCCTAGCAGAATTGCCAGTAAGCTAACACTCACACTCACAGCTACCAAAGGGAACAAGGCCTTGATCACAAGCTCACATCACAAGCCTGCTGCTCCCACCCAGAATGGACCCAGCACTCTAGACAGCACACTTGCAAAGACCAAGGAATGGTCTTTGATGCTAATGTGCCTGGGACTCTGGCTTTTGAGAGGTTTGGTTTTTGTTTGGTTTTTGGTTTTTTTGAGACAGGGTTTCTCTGTATAGCCCTGGCTGTGGTGGAACTCACTCTGTAGACCAGGCTGGCCTTGAACTCAGAAATCCATCTGTCTCTGCCTCCCAAGTACTGGGAGTAAAGACAAGCATTATCACTGCCCAGCTTCTTTTGAGAGTTCTTAAGTAAAAGGAGAAAGACAACAGAGCAATGAAATGGTCCCTCTCCAGTCAGGGTCAAAGGACTTGGATTTCAGGCCCAGCCCCCTACCCCATTCCACCCGGATACCTTCACATCCTCATCAACATATGAATTAGGAAAGAGAGAAAGATCCTCACTGCTCACAGCTCACAGGCTGGCTGTGTGAGCAAGGCCTAAGCTGCCCAGCTGGTTTGCTGTACAGATGTTTGGAGCCAGGAAGCCCCCAACACCATACCTGTCCTTGCTGTAATCACTTCTTCTTATGGAGGGAGTGTGACTGCAACTTCATGGCTTTAGAGCAGCAGTTCTCAACCTGAGGATCATGATCCCTTTGGGGGACCAAACAACCCTTTCACAGATATCTCACACACCAGATATTTATATCGCAATTCATAAAAGTAGCAAGCTTACAGTTAGGAAGCAGCAATGAAAATAATTTCATGGTTGGAGGTCACCATAACATGAGGAACTGTATTAAGAGGTCACAGCATTAGGAAGTTTGAGAACCACTGGCCTAGAGGATCATGCTTATGAGATGGTTCATTTAGCAAACAGAAGAACAAACTCAGCCCTACCCATTGCTGAAGTTATAGGCTTTTGAGACCTGGAGCCATTCTGGGATACGGCGGTAGTTCAAAGACAATCAGGATCTTCTTTGTGGGGTCTAATATGGAATAACTGGGTGGAAGATTCAACACATTAGCAAGAGTGCGAAGGGCTGAATGGCACCTTACCCCCGATTTCTGAGTTAAAAACTCCAGTTCCGGAGTTATGGCTAAGTCACTACAAAGTGTTTGCCATGCACACATGAGGACCAGAGTTTATTACCAAGTAAAAAGCCAGGTAGTGCAAGCCTATAACTTCAGCAATGGGTAGGAAGATGCAAGAGAGTCCCTTGTATTTGCTGGCCAGCCCATCTGTCTAAACTGGCATATTCCAGCTTTGGTGTAGACAAGGAGGACATCCAACATAGATCATTGACTTTTAACCCCTTAACCTGGAGATGGGGTCTTACAACTGAATAAGTATAAGACATCAGGAAGATTTGCTTTGGTCTCCATGTGAGGCCTCAGAATGAGGGTAACCATCCAGAAGCCAGGGGGGGAAAAAAGAACTCTGTGAAATTCCAATATGGTAGGTTAGACCTGTAATCCCAGTATTTGAAAGGTAAAAGCAGGAAGACCATGATGTTGAAGCCAGCCTGGCCTAACTGCTAAGACCTTGTCTCAACTAAAACAGAACAGGAAAAAAGAAAAGAAAAAACTCTTCACCCTTGTGGCGTGTAATTATTAAAAACCAATCCATGCTCTGCCTGGCTAAGCTCTGGCACTGGGGTCTCCCCTCCCCCGTGGTCTGCCCAGCTTCCTGAAGTTTGATACTGCCAAGTCGCTTGTACTTCCCAAGCCATCTGCCCCTGCTAGCCCCATAAAATGAAAACTCCAGAGGTTTGTAATTTACCAGCCAGATTTATAACAATAAATCCTCAGCCCCCAAATGGCCACACAAAGATCTCAAAACTCAATTGATATTGATACAAGCTGCACACCTAGATTAGACAAATTGTGGCTATTTCAGGCCACGTGGTTCTGACTCATCATCCTCTGCTTCAGGTACCTACTACCATCTTGTCTCTCTCATCTCGATCCAGTCTCTCTGTCTCTCTATCCCCTCTCTCAAACTTTCAGCTCCGCCTTCTTTTTCCATTGCCCAATCACAGGCTCTAGCCTTATCTGACTAATTAAGATTTCACCTGACCTCACCTTGTGCAGACAGCACTCTACAACAACCCTAATTCCTAGGACCCGGGAATACATCAAATCAGAAATCGAAGAACCAAAAAAGATGAACCAGCTCAGGACACCCCAAGACAAGATCTCAGCACAGAGATGTATTTGTCCCAGAGGGACAAAGGGCAGAAAATAAGGAACAAAGACAGGACACGGAAGATGAGGGAGACATGGAAGGGAACAAGGGAGAGTGGGGCAGGGATGTTCGCCCAGGAGGGACAGAAAGGAGACAGATGTGGCCCAAGGCCAAGAGCAGTTTAGTAAAGGAGGAAAGTCTGTGTTAGGATGAGGTGTTTAATTTTAACTAGACATGTTAATTAGGTGAGCCAAGGTGGGCTTTTGATTGCTGGGCTTCAATAGGTTGATAGCTGGACCTTGGTGGTCAGCCGCAGGAGGGTTTTAGAGGGGGAAATGGCCAAATAAGGGAATAGACCTTTGTGGCTAGCTTCAGGAGTGTGATCTAAGAGTTTTTAAAAAGGCAGAAGGAATTGGGGAGAAGGATGAGGCCTGCCTGAGCCATGTTTACCATGCTGGGGCCTACTAGAGCCCCTTTAAAGGCAGGCAGTGGAATTCAGTTTGTTATGATGTAAACTTATGTAAAATAAGACTGTAGTCAATTATCCAGACGCACCCAATGTAATTACTGAGGGAGGAAGTAGAGAAGTCAGACTTGTACCATGAGAGAAGCACCTTTTCTAAAGACTGAAGAGGGGCCAAGAGCCAAGGCATGGGGGGCAGACTCTGGAATAGAGCCCTACCCATGTTGGTGCTAGCCTGGTGAGACCCTTCCCAGACTTCCAAGTCCCCAAACCCACCTATCCCTAACCCCCACCCCAACCTGGAGCTGTGAGTGCCATTGAATTTTGTTTACAGCGTAAACTGACTTGCCATCAGGGTCTGGTGGTGTGTGGTGGAGAATCACAGAAACCACACGGTGAGTGGCCTTGACCCCTTCCCTTCTCCCAGACTCTGGTACCATTCCACGATACCACCCTTAAAGGACTCACTGAGAACAACCCAGAAGACAAGCTGAGTAAGTCATTCCTCCCTGGGTTAGCTGGTGAAATTTAATCTCTTGCCCTCTCGTTTTATCAGATGACTCAGATGGGGGTCATCTCAGGCTAATGCTCTTTCAGCCAAAATAAGGCTATCCTTGAAAAGACAGCAACTGCATAGATGCCTTGCGGGCAGTTTTGACAGCAAATCTTACTTCATAGTGATTTCTGTTCCTGTAGTAATTATAGATAGCATAAGGAAACTAGGAAGGGCTGGGAACACCCCCCCCCCCAATATGGCCCCTTGTCCCTCTCCCTCTGGCCAGCATCTTGATCCCATGATGCCTTTATTTTACTTATGTCTCTGACATCGATCATGGATTCCCCTCTCAGAAAGCCTGAGCTCCTCCTGCACTGTCATATCTTTGTCTCAGCCACTCAGAAAGCAAAGGTGCATATCTATCGTGTGCTTCTCCAGGAAAGAAAGGTCAGCACCTAACACCAAAGGATTGTCCCCAGATCTGTTCAATACCTGCTCCTGTGCAGTAAAAGGAGCCAAGAGAAAGAAGAACTTGGATTTCATTTTAGTTGCTTCCTGTGGCCAGCCAGCTGGCCAAAGCTATTTTCCTACTTGTCAGTGTGCATGTGTAAGAGCCATTTACGAATGGCTCTGCTCGCTCTTGAGTGGAAGAGACAGGATGCTAAGTGCAGTGTGTTCTTTCTCACTGGTAACGTTTATTTGTGTTCTCGGCACTTGAAAACACTATTTTACTTATTCCTTACAACCCTATGCAGACACAGAACTGAAGCTGAAGTTTAAAGGAAAGAGATAATTTGTACATAAAACCACTTGGAAGGTGGGTGGTGCCTAAAGAACGCTGCCCCACCCCCACCGCATATTGTGTTCTGACCTACATATTCTCTCTGCCTCTCTCTCTCTGCCTCTCTCTCTCTCTCTCTCTCTCTGTAACACACACACACATGTATTATCTACATACAAAAATAATCATGCACACACACACACACATGCAGATCTGCATACATTCATCGTTATGCACACATATATACTTGGTTGGTAAATAGCAAAGTCAAGCTTCATATTAAAACCTAACAATCCCAAGATAGCACACATGGCGTGTTATGCATGATACTTAAGAATAATAAATATATAAATTATATGGCCTCCAGTATCTTGCACTTGTTAGAGTATTGAGGCCAGTCTGCTCAATGTATACTCATTTGAACTACATAAAACTGCCTTTTTGTACACTGGAAATAGCCATACGCTGGGATCATGTAGAACTAGGATGTTGTGATAAACATAGCCATTAGGACAGGGGGAAAGTAAGAGCAGGAGCTTTGTGGGTTAGCTATCTGAATTCAAATTCTTCCTCTGTTGTTTGCTCACTGTGTGATCTTGGGATAGTCACTTAACCTCTGAGTCTTTGTCTCGTCGTCTATAAGTAAGAGTACTATTGTAGAGCGCCATCCTCTGAGCCAAATTGCTGCCATCTTCAGGAATTCTGCTGGGCCTGCTCACCGAAAATCATCATAGCCTGTTAACTGTTGACCTTCTCTCATAGAATGGAGGGCTGGAGAGGATCATGGGACCTCTCCGTGAGTATCCTCCCACCTTTTCCAACCAGTTGTATATACTTCTGCCTAATTGTGTATGGACTTCTGGGAGGGGCTAAAGGACATAAGTGTGGGAGGATGAGGTGGTGACCCACCCAGCCATGGGGAACCCACATCCCTGCTGGTGCAGACCCTCCAGTGCATCTACTTTAAAGTCACCCCATGCCTCTGCCTCTCAACTCTAACCCATAACTCTGTAAGTGAGCCCAAGAAACTCATTGGTTCCCAGGCTGAACTCTAGTGAGTCCTGCCTTAGTTTATCTTTGGGATTTCAGAAGGAAGGGTAGATGTTGTTTCTGTCTCCCCTAGAGAAAGAATTTTAGCAACACAGGGTTAAAGGGCTCATTATTTGTAAGTCACTAACTAGATTGTGTGACACCAATACTTCTTAACAAACGTTAGCTATTGGCATTGTGATAGCATGATCTAATTCTATGGCTGGGGAGTGGTGGTGGGCAGCTGAGAATGGGGTTCAGGTGACAGAGAACAAGACTGGAAGGCTGAGGCACAAGCATGACAGAGCTCATAGGACACGGCTGTTTATCATGATGTTCTAGACCATTTCAATTCCTGTCGTCAGGGGATGTGAGAGATCGAGGCTGAATGTTTTCCTTAAGAGCCCCCCTGCCTTTCCCACTTGAAAAAAAACAAAAACAAAAAACAAACAAAAAAAGATGTCTGTGCTGAAATAGTTCTTCTCTGGAATGCCTCCAGAGCAAGATGAAAACAAGGTCGCCGTGGGAAGAGCGGGCAGAAATCCAACAGTGACTGGGTTCACGTTCAAGCCCTGTGAAAAGCTAGGAGACCCCGGGAACTGGGATTGGGACGCACTATACATATGAGGGCTACCTCCCCATTTACCATTTGTGCCCAGCACAGAAAGCCACATGAGTGTCCACTTCCTGTGGCTCCCTTAACCACGTGCCTCAGGCTGAGCAGCCTAAGTGAACAGAAGTCAGAGTGACAAGGTCAGAGGGCAGCTCCATGGCAGCTCCAGTAAAGGGCCCGCCTCACCTCTGCCTCACCTCTCAATCCTGACAGTGGCGGGGGGCTGCGCATGCGCCTGTGGCTCCATCTTCTCTTCCTACTAGAGCCCCAGTCACTGCATCAACAGCCCCTTTAATCACATCCAGCCTCATCTTCATTAAATGCATCTGTCAAGATATTTTTTTCTCAAATAAGGTCACATGCTTTTATTTGTTTTGCCATTGAAATTTAACCAATTATAATTATGCAGACTCATGAGGAATGAGGTCATGTTATAATAGAAGTGTCCAATATAAAATTATTTAATCAAATTAGTTAGCAAATCCATCTCCTCATGTATGTATTGTTTGAGACAATAACATTTGAAATTTTAATTCTTCACAGTTTTATGAACTATAATCACCACACTGGGCAATAGATCTCAAAACTCATTATTTCATTTATGCATATGGGAGTTTACCTGCATATATGTATGTCTGTAGATTATATACATGCAATTCCAGTGGAGACCAAAAGAGAATGTTGGATCTCCTGGGGCTGGTTTGTAGCCAGCATCTTTCCTTCTTGAACTATGACTTTAAACTGGGTATGCTCCAGGACAACTTACCCCTAAAGTAACTATCCTATGTAAATATATAGTTGCCTAAACATCTCCCTCTCCTTTGTCAAGAGTCAGGGCATTGTTTTGGAAGTGATTCCTCATTTTTCTCTGCACTTAGGTTTCTTGGCCAACACCAAGGTGGCCTGAGTTACCTCTTTATATCTCCATACCTCCTGGCATCTGGCAACCACCATTCTACTCTCTGTATTTGGGAATTCAATTGCTTTCGTTTCTACATATAAGTGTGTCTTAGTCATGGTTTTACAGGGTAAACATATACCATGACCAAGGCAACTCTTTTTTTTTTTATTTTTTTATTTTTTTTTTTTGGTTTTTCGAGACAGGTTTCCCTGCATAGCCCTGGCTGTCCTGGAACTCACTCTGTAGACCAGGCTGGCCTCGAACTCAGAAATCCACCTGCCTCTGCCTCCCAAGTGCTGGGATTAAAGGCATGCGCCACCATTGCCCGGCTCTAAGGCAACTCTTGTAAGGACATTTCATTGGGGCTTGGCTTACAGGTTCAGAAGTTCAGTCCAGTATCATCAAGGCAGGAACATAGCAGCATCCAGGCAGGCATGGTGCTGGAGGAGCTGAGAATTCTACATCTTTATCTGAAGGCAGACAGGAGAAGACTGGCTTCCGGGCATCTAGGAAAAGGATATTAAAGCCCATTCCCACAGTGACACACCTACTCCATCAAGGCCACACCCACTCCAACAAAGCCACACCCACTCCAACAAGGCCTCACCTATTCCAACAAGGCCTCACCTATTCCAACAAGGCCTCACCTATTCCAACAAGGCCACACCCACTTCAACAAGGCTGCACCTCCTGATAGTGCCACTCCCTGGGTCAAGCATATTTAAGCCAACACAAAGTAAAAGCATGTTAAAAGAGTCCCACAGGCTGGAGAGATGGTAGCCAGTGACTGACTACTCTTCCGAAGGTCCTGAGTTTGGATTCCAACAACCACTTGGTGGCTCACAACCATCTGTAATGAGATCTGACGCCCTCTTCTGGTGCATCTGAAGACAGCTACAGTGTATTACGCTGGTGTGAGCGGAGCAGGACAGGACCAGAGCAAGCGGGGCCGTCCTGAGTTCAATTCCCAGCAGCCACATGATGGCTCATGGCCATCTGTACAGCTACAGTGTACTCATACACATAAATTAAAAAAAAAAAAAACTTAAAAAAAAAAGAGTTCCACAGTGGAGCACAAGGCCATGCACAAGGCCCAGAGTTCTAGTCCCAGCACTATACAAGTAAAGAAACAAAAGCGAGCAGGATTTGGTTTTGTGCTAGCTTTTAACACACTTAGCAGAGTGTTCTCCAAGTTCATTCAGGTTATACTGTAGGTGAATGGCATTCTGTTGTTCTATGCAATGCTTTTTTTTAATCCACCCGCACACCCCTCACACACACACACACACACACACACACACACACACTCGCGCCCCCCCCTCTGCTCATCAGGGGGTCTGACTATCAGTGCTTCAGTGAACATCAGTCCACAGAGGGATACCATTTTGGAGGGATACCATTTTGGAGGGATACCATTAAACCCAACAGAAACAATAAATACATAAAAAACATCAGGGGCTTCCAGCTGCTACCTGACCCTAGGTACAATTCAGGCCACTAAGAAGGGACAGGATGTCATGGACAGGAAGATGGAGTGACCATAGAGTGCAAACAGAATCTTCAAAAGCACGGCCATGAAAAGGTGGAACAGTCATCAATGAAACCTGTGTCCAAGCAAGCAAAGTATTACCTGATTCCAGAGAAAGAGGGTTAGACTACTGGAGGGACTGGACATGAGAAGCTAATTACAGTAACACTTCATACAAGGTTGGCCACTCCCTCCTTCAGTCTCTCCATTCCTGTGTAAGCAAACGCCTGGCACTGAAGTGTGAACACTGAACAGAACAATTATTGCCTGGTCCAAGTTCAGCCCTGTCTTTGTGGCTTTATTTCCTACCTGGAGATGGGGGGCATCCAGGAGGATAAGAAGAAACTGAAAAATATAAAAAAGAATCCCAACAAAGCCCACAACCTAAAGTGCAAATGTAAAAGTATGCATGAGAGGGGCTGGAGAGATGGCTCAGAGGGAAAGATCACTAAGTACTCTTGCAAAGGACCGGGGTTTGATTCCCAGTACCCACATGGTGGCTCACAACTGTCTGTGACTCCAATTTTGGGGGATCTGACGCCCTCTTCTGGCCTCTACCAGCTCTGCATGCATGTAACTCACAGACATGCATGTAAGTACACACTCATACACAAAATAAAAGTAAATCTAAAAGAACAAAACAGCCGGGCAGTGGTGGCACACGCCTTTAATCTCAGCACTTGGGAGGCAGAGGCAGGCAGATTTCTGAGTTTGAGGCCTA
>JADRCD010162964.1:0-14568 GCA_019843815.1 Montemys delectorum
CGAGTTCCTATCCACTCAGTAGGTCCCTTTGAGAGGCAAATTATGATGTTTTCAAAAATACAGTTCCCTGGGCTGGGAGCGCGAATCAGGTAGCATAAAGATTGCCTGGGATGAATTAAACCCTGGGTTCGGGTACTGGTGCTGTATAAACGGGGCAGCGTGCTGCATGGCTGCAATCCCCGTACTTGGGAAGTAGTCCTGGGATCAAAGCTTGTCCTTGCTTGCACAGCCTGCTCCAAAGCAGCCTGCACTGCATGAGACCCTATGTCAAAAACCAACATCCGCCGGTCGGTGGTGGTGCACGCCTTTAATCCCAGCACTTGGGAGGCA
Source organism: Montemys delectorum (assembly GCA_019843815.1). Lineage (NCBI taxonomy): Eukaryota > Metazoa > Chordata > Mammalia > Rodentia > Muridae > Montemys > Montemys delectorum. Next base: position 331 of record JADRCD010162964.1, read on the forward strand.
GAGGCAGGCAGATTTCTGAGTTGGAGGCCAGCCAAGGCTACACAGAGAAACCCTGTCTCGAAAAAACAAAACAAACAAAAAACAAAACAAACAAACAAAAACAACAACAACAACCAAAAAAGGCCCCCAACATCAGCAACTGGTTTTTGAAATCTGGGCATGCTGTTGTCTACCTGCACCTCAAGCACTTGGGAAGAGAAGACAGAAGGATCAGAAGTTCAAGGTCATCCTCAGCTACACAGCTTATTCTAGGTCAGTCAGGATGGCATCTGACCCTACCTAAGAACAAGCAAACAAACGAACACCCTGTCTTTCAAAGCTGGTGCGGTGATGTGTGCTTGTACGGCCAGCACTTAGAAGTCTGAGGCAGGAAGACCTTAGGTTTATGGCCGGCCTGGGTTACGTAGACCTTTTTCACGTCCAAGCTACAGCCCTGGGCAGTTCAGAGATCCAGTTCCCCATACAACTGCAGCGGGGCTGGGGCTGGTGGGGCTGGAGCCAGGAGAGACAATATTATAGATGATGCTGTTTGAGTACACTAATTACTAATAATGGCCCGAACCGGGAACCCAACCGCCAGTCAATTCATTTTAAATGCTGTCTAATAACGTTTAGAATAAAGAATTAATTTTTATCACCACTGGAGCTGTTGTACTTGCCTGTAATGTAGATTTATGACAGTTTAAATAATCTTCTCATGTTGATATACAGACACACACACAGGGGCTGGAGAGATGGCTGCTCCGGGTTCAGTTCCCAGTACCCACACAGTGGCTCACAGATGTCTAGAACCCCAGGTCTAAAGATCTAACACCCTCTTTAGCTCTTCTGGCTTCCATGGATGCTGAATCCATGTAGTAACCCATATATTAAAAATAAAGAGAATTTTTTTGGGGGGGATGTTTCAAGACAGGGTTTCTCTGTATAGCCCAGGCTGTCCTGGAACTTACTCTGTAGACCAGGCTGGCCTGGAACTCAGAAATCGGCTTGCCTCTGCCTCCTAAGTGCTGGGATTAAAGGCATGTGCCAACACTGCTCCGCATAAAGAGATTTTTAAAACAGACAAAAATACACTTTTTTCAGGCTCTGCCTGAAACTCATGAAACCCTCCCCTCACACCATACACGGGGTCCCTGGGTAACCCGTGCCTCTCGCTCAGACTCACAGATTCCAACCGAGAGGTAAACCGCATCCTTTTTGCCTTTTTCCAAAGTGACCAGGGGTACCCAGAGGCTCAGCTTTCCCAGGAGTCTTTCCTGGCTGACCCAGCCATGGCAGAGGTACAGCCAAGACCAGCGCAGGTGTGGCATCCGTGGCTCCCAGCAAGTACTCAGGGTTCCAAGCAGACGCTCAAGCCAGGGGTGGTATACAGATCCCCGTTTGCTCTTTGCTGACCAAACCCACTGTGTTTGTCCAGTGAGAGGACCGTGGAGACCTTAGAGTCCCCATGCAGATCTTCTACCAACTCCCTCAAGTCAGCCAGGCCGGAAAGGCATTTCTTGGCAGGTCCCAGGACAAACTTGGTGCGAGCATCCTCTACACACTCTGATTTTGCCATTCAGCTGTGGCTCTGGGCCAAGCAATGTCTGGGCCTCTAGAGGAGCAGCGAGAAGTGACTTCTATCGCCCTGAGCCCACCTGTTGAGCAGGCTGGGGGAAGCTGGAGCCTGAGCGTCTCTGTGCTGATGACCCACCTGCTGAATTCTCTCTCTGAGAGGGTCTGAGAAATGCTTCTCAAACTAATCTCCCCTGGCACAGGTGGAGTCATCTGTTATCATCTGTTCTCTCTGCCAAGTGACCTGTGGAGGTTCACCTGGGGCAGCAGAGGTGAGTGGCAGGGAAATCTGTACTTCCAAAGTCAAAGGGCCATGTCCCCCCAGAACCAGCAGCACAGCATGCTGGGAATCAGTAGGATGGAGTGACGTCCAGGCAGAAGGAAGGGACCTAGAGTGTAGAGCCCTCTGAAGGGCCAGTGGTTCTCTTTTGATCCACATTTTGTACCTACTTAGTGAGTAGAATTTGTACTGAAGTCTTCCTGAAGCAGAATTTCTTGTCCGTGTATGGCCATGATGTCTTTCCTGATGCACAAACATCTGGGCAGATGGCTTAGGGTCCTGAAAGGACCAATGTGGAATGTGGAGGGCTTTTATAGTCATTGTTTTAAGGACCCCAGACATTATGCAAGATACAAAGGTACTGGACCAGCGGGTCTAGCGGCTGTGGGACAGGGCTCCTTTACTTGGCTCCTCTCAGCCTTGCCTTGAACACAGGTTCTGGCTGGCTGGTCTAGGGACCTGGCAGACACCGTGTCTCTGTGATAAACTGATTGTCAGATACTCAGAGAACAAGAGGTTAATTTTATTTCATAGTTTCAGAGGGATCCAGTCCATCAGTGAGCTCATGGTAATACATGACAAAGGGGGCTGGAGAGATGGCTCAGCAGTTAAGAGCACCGACTGCTCTTCCGAAGGTCATGAGTTCAAATCCCAGCAACCACATGGTGGCTCACAACCATCTGTAATGAGATCTGACGCCCTCTTCTGGAGTGTCTGAAGTCAGCCACAGTGTACTTACGTATAATAAATACATGACAAAGAACCTTCAGACCGCAGTGGATCAAGGTACAGTTAGACCGCCGGGCCAGGGGCTAAGCTGTAATGTCCAGCGCCCCCCTCCCAAGTGACCCACTTCACACAGCGTGGCGTTGTCTTCTAAAGGTTCTATGGTTCCCAAAATAATGCTACCTGTTGGGGACAAGCATTCAAAATATGAGCTTGTGGGGACAGTTCAGAATTAAGCCGTAACAGCCTTGGAGCCTCCAGGGACTCTTGAGTCTAGGAACACAGTAGGACTTCAGGATGGTGACCCAAAGAGGGAATTGTGAATACCAGCTGTCCATAAAAGACAGGATACATCCTGCCATGCTGTGTGATCACACGGTCACCAATACCAGTACTACACATCTCTGCTGTCACCCGTGTCCAGAATCTATCAGGGTTCCTCTCAAGTTCTTCCTACACGGAAGTTTTCTTTTTATTTTCTTGAGACATGATCTCTCTATGCAGCCCTGGCTGCCCTGGAACTTGCTATGTAAACCAGGCTGGCCTTGAACTCACAATGATCCACCTGCCTCTGCCTCCTAAGGGTTGAAATTACAGGCAAACCTCATATGACCATGTGATAATTTGTATATGCTTGGCCCAGGGAGTGGCAATATTAGAAGGTATTTGTTGGAATAGGTGTGGCCCTGTTGGAGTAGGTGTGTCACTGGGGTGTGGGCTTTAAGACCCTCATCCTAGCTGCCTGGAAATCAGCATTCTGCTAGCAGCCTTCAGATGAAGATGTAGAACTCTCAGCTCCTCCTGATCCATGCCTGCCTGGACGCTGCCCTGCTCCCCCGTTGATGATAATGAACTGACCCTCTGAAACTGTAAGCCAGTCCAACTAAATATTGCCCTTTATAAGACTTGCCTTGGTCATGGTGTCTGTTTACAGCAGCAAAACCCTAAGACAGACCAGATATAAGACTTTGCATTAAATTTTGCCCACTTGAAAAAAAGAATGTCTCTGCCCAAGGTTGAAAACAGCTCTAGTCTATGGACATAAACTAGAAGCAGTAGGGCAGTAGGTGGCCACTGCGACCACAGCCTGCGACCTCACAACTCATTTGTGAGTTTTGATTTGACTTACAGTACCAAGCAGGAATTCCCTCTAGTAGGGCAAGCCTCAAATTTAATTAGAAACAGCTGTTTACTCCTATGACAGTCATACCAGTTACACCCACGGACACTGTGATGGTTTGAATGAAAATGGCCCCCACAGGCTCATATTTTTGAACGCTAGTCCCAGGTTAGTGGAACTGTTTGGGAAGGACTAGGAGGTGTGACCTTGTGGGGGGGCTGCCTTGGTCATGGTGTCTCCTCACAGCAATAGGGCGGTAACTAAGACAGGCAGATCTTGCCTGCCAGGTTGGTACTGTAGCTCACAGAGTCCATCTCTGGGTAAGATCTTTGTTGACTCTCCCCACTCCCACCCCGCCACCCCAGCAGCCTGCAGAGCATCTTCTAACACTGTGGCAGCCAAGCATAGAGAGGACTCTCCCAGCTCAGTTCCAGCTTGGTTTCTCTGTATCCTATAACCAAAGCACTCTGTGTCATCAGTAATACGATATTGTCATCTAGTTCTGAGGGATAGGCAAGTGCAATAAATAATATCCTGACTTGTTTCAAGAACTTCTGGGCCTCTCTGGCCTAAGACCATCATGAAGGTGTTCCGCACCTGCGCTGGATATTTTGTGTAAAAGCCCGTGACTTCTGGGAACAGCAGCACCCATCATGTAGGGTGCTTGCACTCTGAGGTTGTTATTATTATTCTGGTCTTAGTTAGCTTTTTTGGTAGTAAGTTTCCTTCCTAGTTTTTTTTAAAAGAAGGTTTTACAGAGCTAGAGAGATGGCTCAGCAGTTAAGAGCACTGACTGCTCTTCTAGAGGTCCTGAGTTCAATTCCCAGCAACCACATGGTGGCTCACAACCATCTGTAATGGGATCTGATGCTCACTCCTGGTGTGTCTGAAGACAGCTACAGTGTACTCACATATATTAAATAAATTTTATTTTATTTTATTTTATTTTATTTTTGGTTTTTCGAAACAGGATTTCTCTGTATAGCCCTGGCTGTCCTGGAACTCACTCTGTAGACCAGGCTGGCCTCCAACTCAGAAATCTGCCTGCCTCTGCCTCCCAAGTGCTGAGATTAAAGGCGTGCACCACCACCGCCCGGCCAAATAATTTTTTTTTTTTTTTTTTTTTTTAAAAAAGGAACATAGCAGGTGTCTTTAAGAACAAGCTTGGGGCCGGGCAGTGGGGACACACGCCTTTAATCCCAGCATTTGGGAGGCAGAGGCAGGCAGATTTCTGAGTTGGAGGCCAGCCTGGTCTACAGAGTGAGTTCCAGGACAGCCAGGGCTACACAGAGAAACCCTGTCTCGAAAAACAAAAATAAAAATAAATAAATAAATAAATAAATAAACAAAACCTAACCACCCCGCTCCCCCTCCTCCCCGCCCCCCCTCCACCCCGCTCCCCCTCCACCCCGCTCCCCCCTCCACCCCACTCAACACAGACATTTATATTCCCTGCCAGAGTCACAGGATTGACTGAGAGGTCTCTCCTAACTCAGTGGCTCTCTGTCCCCTTCCTCAGCTTCCTGGGTCTTCACATGGCCATGCCTCTGGGCGGCTGTCATAGGCCGTGTTGTGCAGATACCAGTCCTGTTAGCACCATTCCTGTTAGAATTAGTGCCTCGGTTCATTCTGATTACCCGCTAAGAACTTGGGGCACAAAGCCAATCTTGTACTATGTCTTAACAAAATCAAAGGCCACTGCTGTCAGGTATGTGTGTGTGTGTGTGTGTGTGTGTGTGTGTGTGTGTCTGTATATCTCTGTTGTGTCTCTGTGCATGTGTGTGTGTGTGCTCACACACACACACACACACACACACACACACACGTATGCGCACATGCCTGGGCCTGTACTAGGCAGACAGCAGCAGCAGGCACTAGCTTCATCCAAGGAGAAACACTTCAGAGCAGTGCCTGTCAGCCTTCCTGTGCTGTGACCCTTCACTACAGCTCCTCGTGTTGCGGTGACCCCCAACCAGAACATTATGTTCATTGCGGCTTCATAACTGTGATTTTACTGCTGCTCTGAATGGCAACGTAAACCCCTAATATGCAGGAAATCTGATATGTGACCCCTGTGAAAGGGTTGTTCGACCCCTCAACGGGGTCATGAAGCAAAGGTTGAGAATGACTACTCAAGGGTGATTTCAAAATGGAAGTAATAAAATAAACCTTTCAAAGACAGAGAGAATGTCCCAGAAAGCCTGGGTGTCCTAGAAAGAGAGGCAGAGAGGTGATCTCCAGGGTTAATGTTGGGCATCCTGGAGGACAGGAGTGTGGGGGAGGGCAGCCCCTCCACAGGCCTCTCAGGCAGCCGTGCACCTCCGCTCGCTGTTCCTGTCCACTTGCCCAGTGGGCAGGCCCCCAGCAGTCTCATTAGCAGCCAGCCTTGACATGGAGGGACCAGGTGACACTAGCTTAGGACCTACAGTGGCTCTTCCCTGGGGGGACACCTCGGGAGGCCAGGGCCGCCCTGACACCTGCCAAGTTGAATCACCAGCTCTTCTGAAAACATCTTCCTCATCTGTCTCCCTGGCCTTGAGCCTGACATGCCAGTGTAAGGAGAGACAGACAGCCCTGTAATGATGCCAGGCAGCCCCCAGCGGGGCTCCTCACATCGACTCCCAGAGGCAATGAAACACCCTCTGGAGGGACTTGTGTCAGACAGGGTGGGGGCTGGCATTCTTACCCACCCTGCAAATCCTGCGCAGCAGCAGAAAGGAAACCTGGAAGGGAAGGATGTGGTAATCCACCCTTATAGTACCAGCACTGTGAAAGGGAGACTGGGAGGCAGGAGGATTGGGAGTTCAAGGCCAGCCTCAGCTACACAGCAAGTTCCAGACTATTTCCCAAGAGGCTGCCCCTCAAGCCTACAAACCAGCAGCTACCTGTGGGGATCTCCACCTGGGTGTTGCCCAACCTGATATCAGAGCCACCCCTGGTCATTCCGAGCTCTGCCTCAAAGGCGAGGGCACACACATGAATTGTGGTCACCTGGGAGCCCCCCACCCCCTGCCCCGTGTCCTCTGTGGAGCTATTACTCCAGTCGGCCTTGCTTTCTTCCGCTCTGCTCCCACACCCTGCCCTGTACCTCCTCAGAGGACTGAAGCAGCTCAGGTGCCTCTGCCCACCCTGCTCCTGGCAGCAGTGCCCAGCTCCTATCTGCCCTGTGTCTTCCCCCTCAGTGCCCTGGCTGCTTAGGCCATGGGCCTGGCAGAGGAGAGTGAGGCGGGGGGAGCAGCCTCTGGCCTGAGTTTCCAGACTCCTCCCAACGCTGCAGCCACCTAGGGGGAGGGGCAGAGCGATGGCCCCCACCACTCTCCTCCCCACCCCCAAACTAAAATCCTGCAAATGGAAGAAATTCAAAAGCTGGAGGAGGGCAGAAAGGGAAAGAGCTAGCCCTTCCCACTGGCCCTTGGGCTCTCTCTCCCCATCTGTCCCCTCCCCGCAGCCCCTCCCAGCCCCCAAGCTTGCTTTGCAGTGTTGTCTCTTCTCACTTCTTGGGTGACCCGTACAACTGCTGTACCTAGCCGAAGCTGTTCCGCCTTTGGCTCAGGCTTTGGTTCTAAAGCCAGGTAAAGAGCCCAGGACCACATCTGATCTCTTCGTAGAGGCTATCAAGGGACAGGTTTGGTTAACCAAGAACCTATATGGGCCCTTGTCTTTCCCACCCCCCAGAGGCCCACATAGCTCATGTGCACCATGCAGGCTCAGAGCCAAGCCAGGTACCAGCATGGATGTGCCCAGTACACAGATGAGGCCCATGGAGAGATGCTCCATGGAAAGCCACACCCTGCAGCTAGCCCCTGCAGCCTTTCTCTTGGCTGAGTTTATTTCCTTCCGATCAAGAAAGGTCCACTCTCCCTCAGCTCAGTGCTTGGCATGGGAGAGCTCTCCTGCTGCCAGGGATGGAGCCAACGGTAAAGGAAGGAGGGGGGTGGAGGGGTGGGCAGAGGAGGCATATACGCTCATATTCTCCAGGAACCACAGAGCCCGTGGGAAGGCTTCTATTCGGTCAAGGGGGCTTGTTACACTCCCTCAGACCAGGAAAGCCAGCACCTGGGACTGCTGTCTTAGTCAGATTTTTATTTTAAGATCCTTCTATAGAACAAGACGATGAATTAAGCTCTGATAAATGCCATGTAAATGAGGATCCACACGGGATCCCAGGGTGCTGGGAAAGCTGTCTGTGCAGGGGGACCTGAAGGAAGGATGTGGTGTAAATGCCTTCTTCTGGGCTTTTCAGGGAGGTGGGAAGGTGGCCGGGCAGGCTCACATGGCTGCACTTTAAAGCTCTGATCCCCTTTCCAGAGGAGGAGAGTGGAGGAGGGGACCGTGCAAGGCACTAAGGGCAGAGGAGGAGGATGGCGGAGACGCCATTTTCTCTCCATCCGGCACAGGACTCGGAAGCTGTTCTCTCTCTGAAATGGCTGTGCCGAGAGCCAGACCTGGTTTCTGTCCACAGCTTGAGCCTCGCTCGACCTTGAGTGGAGAGTCCTCGACTGCTGAAGATTGTTCAGCAGATTGTTCTCCTTCAAGATATTTTGCAGAAGCCTCTAGAAACCCTCCTCTCCAGCTCTCCCGGGGGAGGAGACGCTGCCAGTGGAACATCTGTTGAACGAAAATGGCGGTTTGAGGAGAAACCAGAGAGTGAGCCTGAAAATGAGGGGAGAAGCTTCATGCAGATGCCCGGCCACTCCTAAGCGGCCTTGGATATTGTCACATCCTCAGACCAGGTTGCATGGCGCACAATCTGTTTGAGGTTGCCTCCGACCTACTGGCTGCTTTCAGCAAATGATCACCACACACGCATGCATGAACACACACACACACACACACACACACACACACACACACACACACACATACTCTCTCTCTCTCTCTCTCTCTCTCTCTCTCTCTCTCTCTCTCTCTCTCTCTCTCTCTCTCTGGGTCAGAGGCATGGAAGAGTACAAGCTTGATATTAAAGCCATGCATTTAGCTTTGGCCATAAAGGTTGCTCCCATGGGAAATCCAAGGCATACTAAGGGCGGTTACGTTGCTCTCTTAAAGGCCAGTTAAACTTAAACTGACCAAGCACACACACAGTAGGACAGTCTGTTTAGCACATGGTCTTACATGACCCCAAAGCATGTTATCAGCTTGATAGCAGAGACTGGCAAAGGCTCAGGCCCTGAGGGGGAGAGATCTCACAAAAAGATAGGACTACAGTAGCCCAGGCTGACCTCAAAACTCGTGATCTCCTTAGCGCCCCCCTGGACTGGATTCCAGGCCCCGCCAGCCTAGCTTTCCTTTGCTCCGTTTGATCTGGGTATGAGTTGGAATTGAGGCTCGGCCCTGAGGTCTGTGTTTGCTTATTAGGGGCTCTTTCATCCACATCTAAAAAGTGCCAGGCATTTCCTGAGTGTTGGATTGTTTGTTTTATGTGCTGATGCGACTGGGCCACAAGATTCCCAGATATCCAGCTGAGCTTACCCAGCATCTCTGTGAGCCTGCCTTAGGATGGGTGCAACAGACTGCCCTCTCTAACATAGCGAGGCTTTGCCCCAGCAGCTGAAGGCCTGCCTCGCACAAAAAAACAACCAAAAAACCTGCCCAGATCAAGCAGGACACCTGGGAAGCAGAAGCAAGCGGATCCCTCAGCCCCAGAAGGACAGGGAGATGTCTCAGGGGTCAAAAACACTTGCTCTAGCAAAGGACCGGAATTCGGTTCCCAGAACTCCCGTGGCAGCTCACAACCTACCGTAACTGTGGTTTCAGAGGATCCCATACCCCCTCCTGAACCTGTGGACAAGCAGGCACTCTCACATGGGGCCTCCACACGGGTACAACACTGACATACATGAAACAAAGTTTTCTTGTCCTTGGATTGACTTGTCCCCTGTGTCTCCTGACTGCTGGCTTTGAGATGAAGATGTTGGCTGCTGGTTCTCAGGTCTCTAGACGGATGATTTTGAGTTAGGCCGCTATGAGGCAGTTTTACCACAGGTGCCCTCATGCTCAGGGGTAAAGAGCATAGGTCTATAATTTCAAGAAATTTAAATTATTTTTTAAAATAGTCTATGTGTGTGCATGCATATGCCCATATGTGTCCATGTATATGTCTGAAAGGATGCTTTCCCGCAGTGGGGTAGGTCGTGGGTGAGCTCTGACATATCAGATGGTTCCACTATTTTGCCTGCATGGCTTTCGCTCTTGCTTCTGAGCTCATCTACTCTGCTGTTGCCCCTGCTGACTCCTTCATTCATGCTAGCACTGACTTCTTTGGGTTTCCACCATTGACTGAAGACTGAAAGTTCTGCAGCAATCCTCCTGGCCTTCTACACCAGGAATGGCTGAGGCACCCAGTCATTTTGTTTGTTTGTTTGTTTGTTTGCTTGTTTGCTTGTTTTTCGGACAGGGTTTCTCTGTATAGCCCTGGCTGTCCTGGAACTCACTCTGTAGACCAGGCTGGCCTCGAACTCAGAAATTTGCCTGCCTCTGCCTCCCAAGTGCTGGGATTAAAGGCATGGGCCACCACCGCCTGGCGAGGCACTCAGTCTTGTGGACTGAGCAACTACAGGGCTAGAAGACGATGCCTCTGTCGGACGGGTCCCACTGCTGAGGTACCAGCCTCAATGACTGACCGATTGGGAGGTTCTCAGCCCTCATGGGACTACTGAGATTGTGCCACGTAAACCAATCTAAGCGTGTTACTTTCCTGTTGCTGAGATAAAAAATCATGGGCAAAGGCAACTTAAGGAGGTCTCAGACTTGGCTTATGGTTCAGGAGGGCTAGAGTCCATATGGAAGGAAAGACCATCTCCAACTTACGTGTGCTGGGGTTACAGGCCTGTGCCGCCACACTCTCGGAACACTGGGGACTGAGTCATGAATCTCATGCACGGACTCTACCAACTGAGCCACAGCCTCGACCCGATACTGTTTTAAATACAGTTTCTAAAACCTGTATGTCCTCTGTTGGACTCCTTCTCAGGCTTTGTCCCACTTCCTCCTCCACACTAGACTCCCATTCCCTCCTCTTACAGCTCTTTCTGACACGGGCGGTTCCCTTGGCTGCCATAGTCCTGGGTGCCAACTCTGTTGGCACCTGTGACATCCTGGACAGACAGACAACCTTTTCCCACTAGACTGAAGACCTCTGGAGAGGACAAGCCCATCCTTGATAGCTCAGGTTCCCAACAGAGCCTCAAAACCAAATTATTTAGTAATTGCTTGAGCACAGGGTCAGAGGTCAGCAATGGGAATGACCCAGTCACAGACTCTGCTGGATGTGGATCACGCCATCTACCCAGCCACTAGCTGGAGGTACTCCATGACTGCCAGCAGCCAGCACAGGGGGTTGGGGAAAATGCTGGCCTTTAAATTAACCTTTTGAATTCCGGAAAGTGGCTTCCACACAATTTAGACACTTTCATGAACTGGAGCCGAGTGGGGGAGGGGTGGCAAATACCAACCCTTGGAACAGGATGGAGGAAGCTATTAAGCTGCACATTTGTTCACAGAGAGATAAAGACTACAAAGAACTACAAGAAGCCCTAAATTACAAGTATGGGTTTCAGTAATTGCTAAATTACAGAGCTCTGACTTTATTAGACACACCCCCTCTGCTCCCACAGTTGCCAGGGCCTGCCTCGAACTGACAAAAGCCAGAACATTCTGGAGGAATCTGGGCAGGGAGTCAACAGAGGCCCCCATTACAATGGAGGCCAAGACACAGAGATCAGGGCCAGGTTTCTGGTAGTGAATCTCTCGGAGTCTCCAGGGGAGCCGTGTAGCCTGCGAGTGCCCAGGTGGATGCTGGCTGGCTGGGGATTTTGATGCGGTGGAGTTGGGGGGCGTGGTGGTGGGGATTTTCAAGGTCATCCAGGGAGACAGTAAGTACGAACAGAGTGACCCTAGTGTGACTTTCACTGTTCATATCTGACACATCAGGAGGTCACGCCATCTCTCTCCAGCAACAGTGCTTGTGTGGTTACACCAGCTTCTGGGAACCACGATCGCATGCTCTGTGTCAGTCACTGTTCCACTGCTGTGAAGAGACACCAAGACCACGGCGGCGACTTACAGAACAGAGCATTTATCTGGAAGCTTGTTTACAGTTTCAGAGGGTCAGTCCATGGCTCTCGCGGTGGGGAACATGGCATCAGGCATGCAGGCAAGGTGCTAGAGCGGCAGGGATCAGACACCTGGTGTACAAGCAGCAGGAGTCAGAGAGAAAGGGAGAGAGAGAGAGCGAGAGGGGAGGAGGGAGTGGAGGAAGGAGGGAGAGAGGGGGAGAGAACTGGAAGTATCATAGGATCTAAAACCTCAAAGCTCACGCTCAGTGACACACCTCCTCCAACAAGGCCACACCTTCTAAGCCTTCCCAAACAGTCCCACAAACACATAAATATAGGAGCCAATGAGGTTGCTTCCATCCAAAACACCACATCCTCCAGGCTTCTGACATGGCCCTGCATATAGTAAGTACATTCCACCCATGTTAGAGTTTCTGGCAACATCCATTTCTCTTCTCCACACTAACTTCAGGGAGAGACCTACCCTCAAATCATTCATAGAGGGCTGGAGAGATGGCTCAGCGGTTAAGAGCACCGACTGCTCTTCCAGGGGTCCTGAGTTCAAATCCCAGCAACCACATGGTGGCTCACAACCATCTGTAATGGGATCTGATGCCCTCTTCTGGTGTGTCTGAAGACAGCTACAGTGTAGTCATATAAAAAATAAATACATCTTTAAAAAAAAGTCACTCATAGCCAACAACAAAGCACGTCTGAGGTTTATTTTCCATTTTTTTCTAAGGCATGATTTGGGGACAGAGAAATAAGTTGCAGGACGTGCCAAAAAGCAAGAAAACATGATCATGAGGAAAACTCTCACCAGGAAAAGGCAGGGATGTGGGGACTATTAGTCAGTGTTAATTTCCCTTTTCATTGCTGTGATAAAATACCCAGCAGAAGGAACTGAAAGAAGGAAAAGTTTCTTTTGACTCAGTTTAAGAAGTCTGCTATAGGGCTGGTGAGATGGCTCAGCGGGCAAGAGCACCGTTTGCTCTTCTGAAGGTCCTGAGTTCAAATTCCAGCAGCCACATGGTGTCTCACAACCACCCATAATGAAATCTGGTGCCCTCTTCTGGTGTGTCTGAGGACAACTACAGTGTACTCATTTATAATAATAATAGGTAAATCTAAAAAAAAAAAAAGAAAAAAAGAAGTCTGCTATAGCAGTGAGGGGTGCACAGCTTTAATCCTAGTACTCAGGAGGCCAAGGTAGGTGGATCTCTGTGAGTTTGAGAACAGCCTGGTCTACAAAGAGAGTTCCAGGACAACCAGGGCTATATAATGTAAATAAGTAAATAAGTAAGTAAGTAAATAAATAAATAAATACATACATACATACTTACATACATACATACATATATACACACATTCATAAGTCCATCATGGTGGGGAAGACATGGCTGTCCGTGGCTCTGGGTGGCCAGGGTGAGGGGGGCAGCTGTTATGTGGGGCTGATCAGAAAGCTCAGACCAGAATAAGAGCTGTGGCCCACTCCTCCAGCTAGCTCCACCTCCTAAGAGTTCCACAACCCCCTAGAATAGAGTTCCAGATGGGGACTAAACATTCAAGCACAGGATCTTATGTACATTCATGTACATTCAAACCGAAACAGACAAGGGCTTAGCCTACTGAAGCGACTAAAAATATGTGAAAAGACCTATCAGGGGACAGTGGGGAGAGGACAAATCTTCATGTGAACAGATAGGAATTTCAACAGGGATAAAAACCTCTGAAGAGCCTGAGAGGCTGGGCTGTGGCTGGGGGAGAGCGCTTGCCTACCATATACTGTAAAGGCCCCAGATGCTCCCTCAGCACTGCAAAATAGACAGACAGACAGACAGATCCTACATCCCTGTACCCCCCCGCCCCCGCAACCCTTGGCAGCCACCATCCCAAGGACATGATGTCCTACAGACTCAGCCAGAGAAGCAGAGGCAGAATGTCCCCAAGTCCATTAAGGAAGTCCATTACACTGGAGCAAAACCCTGGTTCTGAGCCACGCACACCTTGCCTGGGCAGGCGACTGTGCCTCTGGGACACCTGAGCATCCCGGCCTGGACTCAGCCTCCCAGAGAAGGACCCCTCTACAGAGGTGTCTTAGTCAGGGTTTCTATTCTTGCACAAGCATCATGACCAAGAAGCAAGTTGGGGAGGAAAGGGTTTATTCAGCTTACTTCCACATGGCTGTTGATCACCAGAGGAAGTCAGGACTGGAACTCAAGCAGGTCAGGAAGCAGGAGCTGATGCAGAGGCCATGGAGGGATGTTCCTTACTGGCTTGCTTCTCCTGGCTTGCTCAGCCTGTTCTCTTATAGAACTCAAGACTTCCAGCCCAGAGATGGCATCACCCACAAGGGGCCCTACCCCCTTGATCACTAATTGAGAAAATGTCCCACAGCTGGGTCTCATGGAGGCTCCCTTCTCTGTGATAACTGCAGCCTGTGTCAACTTGACACACAAACACATCATTATTAAGCCTCAACCCTTATGTTCTTATTTATC
>JADRCD010162968.1:0-19820 GCA_019843815.1 Montemys delectorum
TTATCTGGTTGGTAGCAAGCGCCTTTGCTAGCTGAACCATCTCGCCAGCCCCAAGATTTTATTTATCAACTTTACAGACAGGAAACTGAAGGCAGACTGGGAAAGTAGTGTGACTGAGATGCCAGTGTGTTGGTCCAAGAACCCAAACAGCTTGCTAGTCCAAATTGACCCTGGAGAGTAGGATTTAGCGGTGGCAAAGAAGTTAAGTGACAAGCTTGCCAGTGCGGGATAGGTGAGTGAGTTAGCTGGGCCAGGCCAGGACTTGTCAGTCATGGGTGCCTAGGTGTCTTTGGAGGTGGAAAAGAGCTAATGGTGGGGCATACTACTGAAGAAGAGAGTGTCTTTGAAGATGGGGTGTGGAGTTCCTTACTTTTCCTTCTGCCTCATCTCATAGGTGATTGCTGTGGTAATGGACGTTTTCTCCGACATCGACATCTTCCGAGACCTGCAGGATATCTGTAGGAAACGGGGGGTGGCTGTGTACATCCTTCTGGACCAGGCTCTGCTCTCCCACTTTTTGGATATGTGCATGGATCTGAAAGTTCATCCTGAGCAGGAAAAGGTTTGTGGGACACCATTTCTATCTCCTCACTGTCGGTAATGTGGGGGAGTACCCATGATCTACAGTGTGCTGGTGGTGGTGGTGGTGCTGCTGCTGCTGCTGCTGGTGCTGGTGCTGGTGGTGATGGGCTCCCCACTAACAAGTAAGGATACTGAAGTCTCCCAGAAAATGACGGCCACCCATGACCTTGCAGAAATTCCTAGGTAACTACCCAGAGGAATGAAAGCACGTGCCTGTTTATAGGTGCTGGAAGTCTCGTCAGTAGTAAGTGGATAGACAATTCACTGTTTGTTCAGAACAATAGAATATTATTCACCCTTCATAGGGACTGAACTACTGACACATGCCATCACATGGGTAACCCTGGAAACACCGTAGTAAGTGCAGGAAGCCATATACAAATGATCACATGCAGTATGAGTCTATGTATGCGGAAGCCCAGAGCAAGGTCCTCTGTAGAGAGAAGGTAGGTTAGCATCGGGTTTGTGGACATGTGATGGAGGGATGGGTGGTTTTGTAACTAAAGGGGTTCAGGCTCTTTGTTTGCTTGCTTGTTTGTTTTTGAGGCAATGAGAAAGTTCTATAATTGTGCAAATGGTTCTGTACATCTGTAAATAGTACAGATTTGTACATTAATGGGTGAATTATGTGATGTATGATTTACATCTCCATTAGGCCATTGATAAGAAAAAGTAAAATGGCTGTCAGGCTTCTCAACAGTGAGTACAGACCTGCCCATAGCCAAGCCAACGCTTGGTGGCACCAGGGGGCTCCACTTTTTGCTACAGTGGCTATTTTGGAGCTCTTGTTCTGTCCCTGGTAGTGCCCACTGCTCTGACAAGTGTACCATCACTAACTCTCATGATGTCCCTGTCATAGTGGCCCTGATGCTTTGGATCAGGAAATGGTGAGATCGAGAGCCCAGGAGTCCACAGCTACAGCACACTCTGGCTTTGACTCTGCCTATCTTCCTCTCAGTTGCTATCCCCTGTGTGCAGTTGCTATCACCTACTGCTGCTTCCTTCTCAGGACAGAACCAGACTTTATGTCTTTCTCTAGGTATGAAAATAATTCAGGTATCTTGGTATAAGGCCAGAGTTGGCTCAGTCTCTTTGGGAATGAGGAAAGAGAGACATTTGTTACAGAATTCATGTTTAAAGAATGGAGCAACTCCTGAAGCTAGAACCTGCCTTACCTTCATGCTGCCAGGTGCTTGGCATGAGGAATGGCATGGTTAGCAGGAGCCAGGGTTCTGGCCACTTCAGGCCTCTAAACGAGAGGCTCTGATTGTATAGTACCTTGTAAACAGGTAGGGTGGTTTACAGAATTTCATCTCAGTGGCCTCTCCTTCAGAGTCTGCTGGCTGTTCTCTCTAATGAGCAAACCAAGGACTGGGCAGAATTAGATTATTTACCACCTTGTCTTTTGTGCCACAAAACAAATTCACAATTGAGGTAGGATTGAACCTTCCAGACTGAATTGAAACAGTCGTGTGATCCAGCAGTCAATGAGTTAGGAGGACTCAGGGAAAATGCCACTTGGGCTCTGTAGAGAGCACTGCCACCCAGCCAGGCATCTAGGCCATGGCTGCACTTGTGGAAGCGTGGAAGGTGTCAGGGTATAATTTCAAAGTGCTCTTCGGTAATTAGGTTGAGACTCAACAGCAGAAAAAAACCAACCAGACAGAACTGTTCTAGCACTGCGGAGCCATTCCCTCTGCTTCGTTAGCGAGGCAGAGACTGCTGACTTTGTTGGCTGCTGCCTTCATGGTGGTCCAGGGCCTCTGCAGGAAGTCTAAAGACAGTTTGTCACCTCCTTCCTAGGTAGCCACTAGCTTCCCTCCTGGTTTCGCTTGTGATGTGGGTCTGTGCTTTCCTCAGAGGCAACCCCTACCCCGCGCTTTGATTGGTTCAGAATATTGAGCCACCCTCTCTGCAAGAACTTGGCTGCATATTCACAGGCAGGTATGCAGAAGTGTTGTGTCCACAGTTACAGGCCTCCATAATGTTCGGATGTGTGTTAAAGGGAGGGACACAGAGCATCCCTAACCCTTCAGGTAGACTGTTTCTCTGGTTATCCTCTGTTGATGTGTTTGAGAGTCATTACCTCCTCTTTCCAGCCAATTCCATATGCTCATCTGTGAGATACTTCAGGCTTTTTGTTTTTGTTTTTAAGAAAATCTTTACCTTGAAATTAAGATTTATGAAAGGTTATAGAGATGGATACCTGAGTTTGGTTCCTAACATGGGTGTTCAGTGGCTCACAAATGTGTAATTTTAGCTCCAGGGTGTGTCTGACACACTCACGTGCACATACCCACATGCAGATACTCATAATTTAAATTTTTAAAATTTTTTTAAAAATTGTTTTTAAAAGGTTTAAAAAGAAGTCATTATGTATGCATTTGTGTGCCATCATGAGAATAATTGTGCATCCATGTGTATATAGCGTACCTCTTTGGTTACTGTGTACCAGTAGGAGATGTAAACTGGCTGATTAATTCCCACGTGGTGTGTTAGAGGCCTGCCTTCTGATTCCCGCTTCACCCTTTTGGATGTGGGGTGAAGTAGGCTATTGCTACTTACTGATATGGTGCATAGAAATAGCAGCAGGGCCAGCTCGGTTTCTCAGCCCTTGCCAAGTGTTATCCATCACTAACATACTTTTTCCGACTATTTTATCTCCCATGGTTTATTTCAAAATCATTTATTGGATTCTATTAGTTTCCTCAAAAGCAAATATTCCTTTATAGTATATAGTATATAGTATACAGTATATAGTATATAGTATACAGTATATAGTATACAGTATACAGTACATAGTATATAGTATACAGTATATAGTATACAGTATACAGTATAGAGTACATAGTATATAGTATATAGTATGTAATACATAGTACATAGTATATAGTGTATAGTACATAGTATATAATACATAGTACATTATATATAGTATAGTATATAGTGTATAGTGTAGAGTATAGTATATAGTACATTCACACATGAGCCTAAGGGTCTCTAAATACAAGCCAAATGTAGTGGTGCAGGCTGTAACCCCAGCACTTGGGAGGCTGGGGCTAGGGGATTGCAAGTCCAAGGCCAGCCTGGACTGTAAGTAAGCAAGGCCTCTTCTCTTCTTATGAAAAGATGGACTAGATGCAGAAGTTACATTACTTGAGCAATACCTGGCTAATGTATCATGTGTGCTGTCACTAAATGGTGGCCATACCCTAAGCCACTACAGATGCGTATGTTTGGGAACAGAAAGCTCAGCCCACTGGATAGTGTCGCTGAGTTGGCCATTGACTTTTTTTTCCTCCCACACCCTCTCCAACAGCTGATGACGGTGCGGACCATTACAGGAAATATCTACTATGCAAGGTCAGGAACAAAGGTTGTTGGGAAGGTTCATGAAAAGTTCACATTGATTGACGGAATTCGGGTGGCAACAGGCTCTTACAGGTATGTTCTGAATAGGTGCCTCACCAGTTAGTTCAAACCCTTTAGAGGAATCAGTGCTTGCTCCTGCCAGTCAGAGCCCTGTGACAGAGTCCCCCATGGGTTCACATCCGTGTGAGTGAATTGGTTCATAAAAGCCCTCTTTTGTTGGATATTGACAGGGCAGGGCCAGAGTCACTTTCTTTTCCCTGTGGTCCACAAAACTAGAGTACAATTTAAACTAAACTTGAGACCTCCATAGTCAGAGTCTTGCATTCAAGTCCCGGCCTAGGCCTTTGAGGAAAAACTGGAGGCTAATTGGCCTCATATCCTGGTTCCCTGGGGATTTGGACCCCACCTACCCTGCTTACTTGAAGGTAAGGACATTGCAAATGTTCTAGCAGACTGAAGCTGTTCATTTATACTTAGCTAGTAGGTGCTACAATTCTTGTAATGAGTCCTTTAGTCTGGAAAGCACTGGGCATATTCCAGGCCCACCTTGGAAGTCCACCTTGCCAACCACATCTTTGTGAGAGGAGGGTGAGTGCAGGGTTGAGGTTGATGCTAATCCCTGGAAGTTACACCATTCTTACTCATGCCATGTTCTGCTGTATGCTTGGCTGTCTCTCTATTACATTGTCCAATGGTACGTGTGAGGTACAGAGTTTGCAAAGAAAAACTTGTTTCTGTAGAGTGTGCCTCCCTTGGTTTTGTGCCAGCCGTGGGTTTTGTGGCCAGTGAGGTACTGTGATGAGCAGCTCTCGGTACTTCCTCTTTAACCAGTAGCTCCAGTGTTCAGAACTGAGCACACGTCCTTGAGGCGTCCTTGAGGCGTCCTTCTATTCGGCACTTATAAGTTCCAAGGGGACTTAGTATTTATCTATATTGATAAAAGTTGACTCTGAATGGGTTTTGGCTATTTAAAAATCTGTAAGTATAAAAGCTGCCCTCTACAAAGGCATTGTTGTACCACCAATGACAATGATATTCTGATGTGTTGAGACACACTACAGCCTCAGGGCCAGGTAACCCCTTTGTTTCTGTTTCCCTATTGTGGGTATCCGAAGACTCTTGGGCTCCGAAGCAGTTCTCAGGCAGCATGTGTTATTAGTCATGGTTCCTGTTTGTTGTTTTCTCTAGGTAGCCCTGGTTGTCCTGGAACTCGATCTGTAGACCAGGCTGGCCTCAAATTCACAGAGATCTACCTGCCTCTGCCTCCCAGATGCTAGGATTAAAGTTGTGCGCCACTTACCACCAGAGGTCACATTCTTAGTTGCAAGAAATAGTTTAAAATGAGTTTCAGGGTCTCCCATTAAGACTGCCTGCTTCCAGTCCAAAGCTCAGTGTCAGGAGGCTCACTTAGACATCGCAGAGTGAGGCCACAGGTCCTGGAGCATGCTGGGATGGGAAGGAACATCTGACTATAGCTCCGAGGGCCTGGGGGGGGCAGTGGGTGGGTTTATTAGAACACTGTATGCTACTCTGCCCTGCTCTTTATTCTCCTACTCTCTTCCTTTGAAGGCAAAGACCTTGTTTACTTACCCAATCTGTAGCAGCTGTTTCCCACGTAGAGACTCCTGAAGCAGGAGCACATCTCTGGAGACTCATCTGGCCCCGGGAGGGTCACATGTGCACATTGGATGAATCCCAGGGATCAGACATTGCTATCCTGGACCATATGCCCACCCCATTGAGACTAGAGAGGATGTGTGCATGAAAGCCTTTGTGGGTAGAGACAGGCGTAGGTTCTGTTTCCAGGGGAAGAAGAAGAGGTGCTGGATAGACAAGGAGACCAGGCTAATGAATGAATCAGCTATAAAATACGCAGAGCACTGGCACCATTGGTGGAGTAACCATCCCCACTAGAGAAACTGCAAGAGATGCCACTGGCTTCGGGGCATCTCCAGCTGATTCTCTGAGCTTTTAAATGAGGCTGCTGGCCTACATATTTTATACCTTCTTACTGGTCTTTAAAGTTAACCCTGAGGATTAGACTTTGTATGTGTTGGTTTTTGAAGTGTGTAGTTGTTATTTCAAAGTTGTCACTCTTACATGGCAGCTACTGAGAGCAGAGAAACTGCGATCCTTATCTTTACCAGTTTGTGTGTTTTTAATCTTTCAGTTTTACTTGGACCGACGGGAAATTAAATAGCAGTAACTTGGTAATTTTGTCTGGCCAAGTGGTTGAACACTTTGATCTGGAGTTCCGGATCCTGTACGCCCAGTCAGAGCCCATCAGCTCCAAACTCCTGTCCAACTTTCAGATCAATGGCAAGTTTGACCATCTGGCTGACCGAAAGCCACAGTCGAAGGAGCCCACACTGGGCAATCTGCTGCGCATCAGGCTGGCCAGACTTTCAAGTACTCCCAAGAAGACCACCCTGGGCCCAGAGGTGCCGCCAAAAGACAGAGCCAAAACCAGGCGCCATGACTCTGAGGCTTCCACCATCAGCGATGAAGACTACTTCCACAGCCACAAGGACCAGCTGGAGGACAGCAAGGTGGCTGATGCTGCTACCCAGACAGAGCCAGGAGAAGAGAGGGCTGCAGTAAGCCTGAGTGAGGTGGGAACACAGACTAGTTCCAGCATGATGTGTGTTGGGACCCAAACCACAGTTGTCACCAGGGCAGCAAGCTCCCAGGCCACAGTGTGGTCCAAGTCCACTACCACACAGACTGAAGCTGACGAGATCTTCCTTCCTCAGGGTGCCCAGTCTAAAGAAGGGTCACCGGCATCCAAGATGTCGGTGTCGAGGTCTTCCAGTTTGAGGTCATCCTCTTCAGTGTCTTCCCAGGGCTCACTGGCAAGCTCGATCAGCTCCCATGTTTCCCTGACGACCGCTGATCTCCACACTCCCGGATACCCCAAGTACCTGGGTCTGGGCACCCCACATCTGGATCTGTGCCTGAGGGACTCGTTCAGAAACTTGAGTAAAGAACGGCAGGTCCACTTCACTGGCATCAGGTCCCGACTCACCCAGATGCTGACTGTGCTCTCAAGGAGAACACTCTTCACAGAGCACTACCTCAGCTACAGTCCCGGGAGCTTTACCAGGGCATCTACGAACCTGGTTTCTGTGAGGGACATAGCACTTTATCCCCCCTATCAGTGACTGCTGGGTTCAGTCTGTCCCGAGGCCAACAGAGCCTCGCATGCATGTCCCCAGCTACCCTCTTTCACCTGACACTGGGCCACCTTTGCCTTTGATTCTGCAGCATTGCTTGATATTTTTATTTTTTTGTTCTGTTGTTTTAAACACTACAGGTACTTTTTTCCCATTTGCACAATTTTAATATTCTGTCACTACATAGGTGTTTTACGTTTGGTTTGAGAGATAAATACTGTTTTGTATGTATTCTCTGTCTTAACGCTTTGAGTCCACTGTTTTTAAAATCAGAATCATATTTAAAGTTAAACACCATTGTTCTTAACTGACTTTCTCTTGAATATCTGTGTTTGTAATATTAAATAAGTATAGACAGTTTTTTGTTTGCCTGGATTTTGATCTTCTTTCTGGCAACCCTGTTTTTATCTCTAAGGGTGTATCATAAATAAATGTACCATATAGGTATTCATGTGATTCTTTTTTGTTTTAAAAAGTTTTGGGAAGTAGATGATCCAAATTGTAAAGGGACAGTGTATTCACTTAAGAAGTTGGGTGGTGGCACAGACCTTTAATCCCAGGACTCTGGAGGCAGAGGCAGGAGGATCTTTGAATTCGAGGCCAGACTAGTCTACAAAGTGAATTCCAGGACAGTCAGAGCTACACAGAGAAACCCTGTCTCAAACAACCAAAAAGTTTGAAGAAAGCAAAATGTGGTTTTCCACGTTTCCGATCCCAGCACTTTGGCAGAGACAAGAAGGTCCGAGGTTGAGGCCAGCCTGGTCTACTCCTGATCTATTCAGGGAGACCCTGTCTAAAAAACACAACCTAAAGTTAAGTGACTTAGAGCTGGTCCTGGTGTCAAACCATCCTTGGCATGGTGAAAAGTGACATTACTGTACACCTGAGGAAACTTGCCAGCACAGCAGGCCTTTTGTATGTATGCTCCTTTCAAAGAAAAAGCCTGAGCTGCTTCGGTGAGGACCTGGCTGTCTGCCAAAGGAGTCCTGGGTGTGCATTCCTGGGTTCACATTCACTCTAGTGGCCCCAATGGGCCCAGTTTCATCAGATGGGTGTATTGTCGATTTAGCAATCTTATATTCCAGAGTAGGGGTAAGAAAGGACACTAATAATTATCCCAGATTCCCTGGTCCAGTGTCAGGCAATGTAACTGCTTCTTATATCCTGCTAATCAGGATTGGTATGGCCATGGAATTCTGATTTTTGTCAAGCCCCATTCATAAAAACAGAACAAAAGGAAGAAAGAAACCATGGCCGCCTCTTCCTGGCCTGCTGGCCTACAATAGGTAGGGCGTTGTCTGTAGGGAGAATGCTGACGGATGCCGATCAGGAATGTACCCTGCAGATTTTCATGAGCAGGGCTCCTCTCATGACAAGTATATCTATCTGCTGGGTTAGTGCTGTGGTCTGTAGCCATCAAGCACGTGTCAGGACACTGGCGCGTGGCTGTGAACCTGCTGGGCTAATCCTTGAGTATACAGTTTGCAGACTTAGATCACTTTATGTGCTGCCTTAAATCTCATGCTAGCCCAGTGACTTTAGGTTAGACAGCTTGCATTCCCATTCTCAGATGAAGAAACAGGCTGCCATTAAATAGCCTACTCAAGATCATATACCTGGTATATGATGATATAAAAAGACAGGTGTCCAGATCCTCTAAGGTGTGCCTCTTTGCATTGCTTGCAGTCGAAAGGCCTTGGAGCCTGTTGCGTGTGTAGTGGGAGTTAATGCAGAGACAGCTCATGAACAGATGCAGGCACAAAGCCCTGATTGTGGTCACGCATTTCAACTCTATTGACATTTTAAGTCCACGTTCTAGAAGGTCGTTAATAGTCATCATAGGCTCGGAGGTGGCTTATTTGTTAAAGTGCTGTCTAAGCATGAGGATGTGTGTGACAAGCCAGACATGGTGACATGCACCTGGAATCCCAGTGCTGGAGAGGTGGCGACAGGAGGAGGATCCCTGGGGCTTGGCAGCCAGCTGGTCTAACCCTAGTCAGCTGGTCCAGTCTCTAAAACTGTGCATGGAACTGGCAAGGCGGCTGAGTGGGTCAAAGCATTTGCTGTCAAGCCTGATGACCAGAGTTTGATCCCTCGGAGCCGTGTGGTGGGAAGAGGCAACTGAGTCCGACAAGACATCTGATTTCCACACATGTGCTATGGCACAGACCAAAAATATCAAATTGTAAAAACAGAAAGTAGGAAATAACCTGACATTGACCTGTGTGCCCCCTATGAGTGTATATACACACAGCAGTACACACATGCACATGTACACATAAACACGAGTTACAGTTTAGTTGTTAAAGTGCTTGTTTTGCAACCACAGGAACCCACATAAATGCCATGATGGCCTCATGACATCCCAGTGCTGGTGAGGCAGGCAGATGGGTTCTGAGGCTTACTGGCCAGCCTAGGCTGCCTGATGAATTCTCAGCCAGTGATTGTGTCTTTAAGAAGAAGAGGAATAGCAGTTTTTCTCTAGCTTACATGTGCACACCCACCTACACATAAATACACCTACACACACACACACACACACACACACACACACACACACACCTTTTTGAGAAATTCTAAACCAATAGAAATTTTTTTTATTCAGAGTATTCATTTGAGGTAAGTTGTAGTAGTAAATATTAAAAATACTGGCCTGGGGTTTCTACCCCACCTTTGGTTATTGAGTTCCTGGATAAAAACACACACAGGTTTTATATATTTTTTTTTAATTTTTTTTTTCAGGTTTTATATTTTTAATATGCCTTATGGAGCCCAATAGCTGGGCAGCTGCCTACCTTCCATGCTGTTAGAACCTACAATCCTATTGATAACCCCACGTTATTACTTACTATTTACTGCGTTTCATCTGAGCTGCTCTTAGCTCCAGTTGGGCAGCCCTTAGGGCCATGGTCTCTTGACCCTTACCCCATGGCAGCTATCTCCTCTCCCTTTCTCCTTGAGCTCCTCCCTCCTGAAACCTCAGCCTCACCTATGTCTCTTTGGCACAGCTATTGGCTGTTGGCATATTTATTTACCAATCACAATTAACTTGGGGCAGGGTCACTCGGTGTCTTGGGGAGGGGGCAAATTAGCGTTAGAATACAAGCAACATCAGGCCAACCCACTACAGTAAGTATCAGTGAATTTCTCTGGATAGGGAGTACTTGGCCTGTCAAACACACTTGTGCACACTGTCCTCTCAGCCAGCAGAAATCAAATAGGAACAAGAGATAGATGGAAAGAAAATCATTGAGTCTCAGGATGCACCAAGTCTTCAGTCTGGAAAGTACCACCAGCACTGCCTACGTGTGATTGGAACCGCCTGCATCCGTCTGCTGGCGTGCTTAGGAGTGACGGTATAGTTCAATGATAGGGCTAGCATCTGCAAGGCTCTAGGTTCAATAACTGGCACCACTTCCCCTCTCACCCCCGACACACAGTAGCTGATTCTTGGCTTCAGTCCCAATGAAGAGGAGGGTAAGTACCAGGATGAGAATTCTCTTGCCATCTATCTGATGTCCTACTCAGCCAGTACAGACTGAGCTGTAAATATTTAGGCTATATTGCAATCTTGCCCCAGTGCTAGGATCAAACCACAGGTCACACATACCACACTACTATTGAGCTACATTTCCAGCCAGCACTTAGCCCTGAAAGATAACTTCCTCAAAACAAAACAAACATAACAACAATAGCAACAAAAAAACAAAAACAAAACAAAAAATGGCCAGAGAGATGGCTCAGAGGTTGGAGTTTCTGTTGCTTCTAGAGAGCCCAGGCTTGGTTGCATATTGTGGTTCACAAACATCCTTAACTCCAGTTCCAGGAAGTCCAATGTCTTTTGATCTACATAGGCACCCACATGGTACGCATAATACCTCTAAAAGACATAACCATAATACAACTATTATACCTAACCAACACTAATAAAATCTCTTTATCAAATATCCAATGCTTAAGTATAGCATAATTTCTTTTCCTCACTGATGACTTGAGTTAGTTTTTAGACCCAATCTTCAGGATCGACATCCTCTCATAAAATAAAGACTCCTTTGAGATGGCTACCCCACCTTTCTGGGCAGCGTGGCTAGACTTGCTTTTTAACAAAGGGATTTAAAGTGGCTAACAAGAAAACCCAAGGCCAGGTGGCATAGATGGCCTAGTGGGGAAAGGGTGCTTTCTGCCCAGTCTGATTCACTGAGTTTGATTTTAGGAACCCACTAACCCCACAACTTGTCCTCTAACAATCTGCTGGAATGTCATGGCACAAATGTGCTTGTAAATAAAATAAATTTTAAAATAATAAATAAATAATAAATAATAAAACTAATTTTTAAAAATTAAAACCTAATCTACAGATTCATGTAACCCAAAAGTTTTACTCAAGGATAGGGGATACAAAGCAGTCATGCTTGAAGCTAAGAGTGCATGCTAGGACATGAAAGATCCATGAAGGGAAACATGTAAACTTAAATTTTCCATTAACCAAGCTGTAGGAACCTGGCTTAGAGGTACCACTCAGTGTCTACAAGGTGAAAAAAAAAAAAACCCAATTATTCCTGTTATTGAGGGAATACACATATTTCTCACAAGGATCTTCTCACTAAAGTATTGCCATGGAGGGCTGGAGATGTTCAGTTGGTAGGACACTTGCGTAACAGGCACGGACAACGGGGTTTGATTCCCAGCACTATAAATCCATTGTGGTAGTGCACACTGTCATTTCAGCACTTGGGAGGTGAGGGAAGGAGATTAGTAAGTTCAGGACCATCCTTGGCTACATAGTGAGTTAGAGGCCAGGCTGAGCTACATGAACTCCTGTCTCAAAATCAAACAAAAAAGTTAATTCTAAACTCCAAAGGGGTCATTTTGCAAAGCCGTGAGGTGAATGTACACAGACGGGTTCTGTATGAATGAACTTTATACTGACTGCATTCAGGTAAACCTGGTTTCACTGGGCTACAAACCTAGATAGGTGCCCCAGTTTGCCTGGCACTGCCTGTTTGCCTCTTATCCCCAGCTCCCATCTTTCTAACACTCCCTTTCAGGAGTGTCCCAGTTTTGAGGCGAGCCAGAAAGTATCTTGCAGGCCTATGGAGGCCTTCCCAACCCACCCAGCTCCCCAGAATCACAGGCTACTGAAGCCATCATGACTTAGAGTTTCTCTTACGGAATGAGATACCAGACCAAATCAACATGGGGAGAAAAGGATTTATTTGGCTAACACTTCTATATTACTGTTCATCATTAAAGGAAGTCAGGACAGAAACTCAAGCAGAGCAGGAACCTGGAGGCAGGAGCTGATGCAGAGGCCATGGTAGGAGTGTTGCTTACTGGCTTGCTCCTTCTGGCTTTCCTATAGAACCCAGAACCACCAGCCCAGGTGTGGCACCACCCACAATGGGCTGGGCCCTCCCCATCAATCAGTAATTAAGAAAATGCCTTACAGCCAGATCTTATTGAGGCATTTTCTTAATTGAAGTTCCCTCTCTAGCTCGTGTCAAGTTGGCACAAGACTAGCCAGCACACAGCCCGATACAGTCTCCTGTGGTGAGTTGCCGAGTGTCTTTTCCTGTGGATCTCTCCACAACTCTGCACTTGGATCCTCAAAGTGGGTGAACACTTTTGCTTATGGTAATACGAATGTGAACATCATCACTGGTGTACAGAGCCATCAGACCTGGCACATTTGTATATGGGACTACAAATGCAGAAGACCCACCTTGGATTCTCAACAGGAAATCCTGGCGTAGCACAATTGTATAAAACAGTTCTGTGAACCATCTCTTTAGGGACCATCTGTCTGGTCTGGTTTAGCTTCCACTCATTAATCCTTAGATAACCATGCTATGATTTGTGAGGAACCATCCTCTTCCCAGTGTTCTTTGTGGTTCTAGTGAGGCTGGCTGGACGTGGCCCTGGGGCTGGGACATGTGCTCTAGTCCTAAGCAACTCAGTCCATTATATTCTCTGGCCTCACTGATTGATTCAGGGATGGATAGACAGACCAGATAGAGATGTATTTACCAGGGAATTTTCTCTTGAAATGTTTGATGCTTAAAAGATTTTAAGACATTGACTTGGCTATCTTGTCACCCCCATGACATCTGAGAAAGAAGGCAGCAGAACATGGAGTTCTGGCTCCAGGCTTTTTAATACCTATGAACTACTTTTATTCATTATTCTGGTCTCACCCTGTAGCCCAGGCTGGCCTGGATCTCACTATGTAGCCCAACCTGGCCATAAACTCTTGGGGGTCCTCCTGCCTTAGCCTTCTAAGTGCTAGGGTTACAGGCGTAAGCTACCACGCCTGCTGCAAGAAATGTTTCTACTGATCTGATGCTGGTTTTCTACCACTTGCATCCGGAACATCCACAAAGACATTTTTTATGTATAAATGTTATTTTCTATGTGAAGAACTTTAATGAAAATATAAAAAGAGAAGAATCAGTGTTGGGATTATAGCTCAATAGTAGAGTACCTAGCAGGCATGAGGCTCTGGGTTAGACTGCCAACATTGCTAGAAGAATTTAGAAATACAATGTTCAAAATATATACTTGTTCAATAGTCACTTTCAGCAATTGGCAGCACATAGCAAAATATGAAGTTCTCAGCATTGGACTGGAGAGTTGGTTCAGAGGTTAAGAGCATTCACTGCTCTTCCAGAGGATCTAAGTTCGATTCCCAGCACCCACTTGGTGACTCATAACTGCCTCTAACTCAAGTTCCAGGGGATCCAATGCCCTCTTCTGGCCTTCATGGGCACCAGGTACATACTTGGTACAGAGACACATACATGTAAGCAGAATCATATACATAAGATTATTTTAAAAAACGTTTAAAAAAGGAATTCCCGGCATAAAAACAGAGGCAGATTAACTTTAGTTCAATTGTAAAATCGACATGTAAGTCCTACTCTATGGGGAGTGTTTGACAGCGGAAGGAGAGAGGTCCTGGAAATGTGCCTTCAAGGATTGAAGGAAGGATTTAAAGCAGGTGAAGAATTCTCCACAGAAGGATGTGTTGGACTTCATTTAAATTATTAAGGAAACAAATCAAATCTAGAAATGAACGTGACATAAACTCAGATTTTGCTAGCTTGGTGTATTTGCCCTAGGAGTCGAGCTAATGAGAGCCGATCCTGACCTAGGGCCTGCAACGTGTTGTGTTATGTTAGGTACTCTGCACTTCATCTCATATAACACTCCTTTAAAGCTCAGTTGATAACTGAGATTAAATGTCAGTCAGCTGATGGTCAAGCTAAGGATTCTGAATCAGGGTTATTTGTTTCCAAAGCTTTCCATAATTTGCCATTTCCCTCCAAGAATGAAGCATTTTCTCCAGAGCTCTAAAAAATGTATAGATTCTAAAGCCTCTTAATTTGTGGCTTCCTTGAGTCCGGCATAACTGTGCTCTGAGAGGTTCCATCCATCAGCCAATGGAAACAGATGCGGAGACCCACAGCCAAATATTAAATGGAGCTTAAGGATGGGGGCGAAGGGACAGGGAAGTCTTGTGGAAGAGTTGGGGGAAGGACTGAGAGCCCAGAAGAGGCCAGGACCTCCAAAGGAAGACCAACAGTCAACTAACCTGGACCCTTGGGGGCTCTCAGAGACGGAACCACCAACCAAAGAGCGATCATGGGCTGTTTCTGGTGCAGCGTGGTCTTCAGCGGGTCCCTCAACCACTGGAGCAGGGGCTATCCCAGAATCTGTTGCCTGCCAGTAGATCCCGTTCCCCTAACTGGGCTGACTTGTCTGACCTCAGTGGGAGAGGATGCACCTAGTCCTGCCAGACTTGTGTGTGTGTGTGTGTGTGTGTGAGTGAGGGGGGGTGGGGGGAGATAGGGAGGGGAGTGGAGGGGTAGGGAGGTAGAAAAAAAGCATTTGATTTATGAACGGTTGACTTGGAGGGAACACTGGGTGAATGCACTGGCCTGACTGATTTGATTTCTAGTCTCATCTTTCAGCCCAATGTGTTCCTGCGCTCCCATTCTCCGACATTTCTCTGAAGATCGCAAGTTGCCTGTATCATTTCAGTCTTACTTGCTGATAATAAGCATCATTCTGTTTATCCAGCGTTTATTCATTTACAGTTTACCCAGCCCCACCCTCGCCTGGGAAACAAGAAGCTACAGTTCCAGGGAACACAGCACTATTAACTGAATCATCAGACGCAGGAGGTCGTTACCACTATTATCTCTCAGTAGGAAAATAAGGAGATTAAAAGAGACGCAGCTGCGACAGCGTGTAAACACGAGCATCTCTCAGTCCACCAGGGAACCCCGGCCTCTGAGCACGCTCTTACGCTGGTTAGTGAAAGCCCGGGAGCACAGCCGCGCATTCCTAGAAGTTAGTGGGAACCCAGAGCTCCTAAACAGGGTAGAGCAGCCAATCCCCGCGCCAACATGGCCGCGCGGCATCACGTGGGCTAAGGAAGGGACCTCAAAGGCAAGCCAAAGCGAGCCGCGGATCACGTGATCCGCAATGGGCGTTGCGAGAGGGCGTGGCTTCACTTGGCTCCATCCGCCACCCGCTGCTCGGGAGAAGCGGCTCTTGTGCCACGCCCCTTGAGCCCTGAAGGACTCACGCGGGTCTAGAGGGGCGGAGTCTTCATCGTAACCTTTCACCCCAGCATGGCTGCGCCCTTGGGACCAGTGAAATTCTGGAAACCCGGTAAGGCACCGTAGGGAGCCTGAGTAGATGCACCGACGTGACTTTCGGCCTGGGGACTCGCCAGTGGGCCTGACCGGGGAGGGCTGTCCACCATTCCTCTGCGCGCGTGGATGCTGCAGCCCACGGTGGTCCCGAGGAAGTCAAGGCCTCCCTAACCTGGGTGGAAACTCTGGGTGACCTTGTTCGAGTTTCTTAGCCTCCTGGGCACCTCTTGAGATGTAGAGTCCTTGAAGTGCCGGTGTGTGTCTTGCTGATGCCCTGGGGCTGAATTGGGGCTCGATAGGTTGTGCAGCTCAATGAGTTAGTGGAGCTAAGAGTGCCCAGGTTCAAGTCTGCCTCATTGCCTTGCAGCAGTAGATGGAGGACCTTGAGCTATGCGTCTAGTCTCTCTGAGCATTGCTCCTCTCACCTGGGAGGTGGGCAGAATATGAACACCTGTCCAGTGGGCGTTGAGTCAGGAGTATGTGGTCCGACTTAATGGCTCATAAAAGAGAAAATGTATTCCAGTGTTTTAGAGTAGGTCTTGCCCACTCTGAGTGCTTACCACAAAGTGAACGCCCTCCTTCCTATTGGCTATCGCTCTTCCTGTCTTGTAGGCTAACCAGTCACCATCACAAAATCCTTTGTTTTTGCATTTTCTCAGGTCAGGTTCTTGTTGAATTATATGCACTAGACCATGCTCTGTGTAAGATACTTCCTTTTTGTCTATGCTTCGCTTATAAACCACACCACACCACACCACACCACACCACACCACACCACTGTTTCTCAACTGGTACCAGCCTCTGCCCTTACTTTTTCTTACATATTTTCCTTTTTCTCCTCCACCTGCACTGCAGAAGATCTGGGTATATACATTGTATTGTGATGAAGATAGTTTGAGAAAGAAAGGGCAACAAGGGACAGCTTTGAAAGGGTGTTTTAGCTGGGTCCCTGGAAATCTGACCATGTGCCTAAGTGTTAGAGAATTAAACTCATGAAGGTGACACATAATTCTTTTTTTTTTTTTAAATCTGAACTGGGTATGGTAGTCCATGGTTGTAATCCCAGCACTTGGGAGGCAGAGGCAGGAGGATCTCTTGAGTTTGAGGCTGGCCTGGTCTACATTCCAGGGCAGCCAGGGTCACACAGACATACCCTGCCTCTCTTGTTTGGCTGGTGACAACTTTCATGACTCAGAATTTCCAGGCATCAGCCGGTTGTCCACCCCAGTAAGTAATGAGTTACCGTTTACTTATTCAAGAGTCTGTCAGCAGACCAAAGAGTTAAGTCTAATAGAGGCTTGGATGAATTGTCGAAACTCAGACCAGGGTACCATTTTGGTTAAAGAACCTGGAACTATTCTGCAAGTCTGTCCCATTGTTTAGTCCATCTACTGTGTGGAGAGTACACTTCTGTAGTCAGTCGGGTCGTGAACTCATGCCTGGGCTCAGCTCTCCAGGTGTACTCTCCCAGCTGCCTCTGAAGTTACACGCCCGTGAGAAGAGATGCTAAGCAAGGCAGAGGGGTACCATAAGGAAGATGGCCTCAAGTACTGGACTACAGCGCCTTCCCTGCCTGGGTGACTCGCATAGTGCTCCAAGTCTCTGCTCCCTTATCGGTAATTTGTCATAATAGGATTGCTGTGAGGATTAATGGAGACAATGTACAAAACACCCGTGGCACTAGATACACAGCTATTATAATTATATAAAAGTCTAGGAGAGGGAGGGAAAGCTCAGTGTGAAGAATTGACTGCGTCGTCGTAGAGACGGTAATGGTTTTGGAGTGAACATTGAGGGATGAAGCAAGTTTGTTATGGCTTGTTTATGGTGAGGTAAGGGATGGCTCTCCAGGCCACTGAAAGGATGTCCCCAAACCCTCAGTAATGGAGTACTGGCATGGTATTATATGTGGGTATATTTTGGGATGTGGCAGGAGATGGTGCTGGAAAGGTAGGAAGGGACTTCATCTTGAAATGTCTTTTGAGAGTTCAAGAGTCTGAGCTTCTGGGCCAGTGAGATGGTTCAGAAGCCAAGGTGCTTTCTGTGAGAGCCTTGTGACACTGGC
The DNA here is from genome assembly GCA_019843815.1 of Montemys delectorum. Classification (NCBI taxonomy): domain Eukaryota; kingdom Metazoa; phylum Chordata; class Mammalia; order Rodentia; family Muridae; genus Montemys; species Montemys delectorum. Next base: position 17,853 of record JADRCD010162968.1, read on the forward strand.
TTGATCCTCATAAGCCTTGTAAGGGTGGATGGAGCGACTCTACAAAGTTGTCCTTTGACCTTTACACCTGTGCGTTCCCCCCCCCCCCCCTAAGTAAATTAAAAAAAAAAAAAAAAATTAAGCTCCCTGCTTTAACCCCAGCAGTGATGTGGTTAAGAAGGCTACTCCTAAGAGAGGTTGTACTAAAATCCAGGAGGGTTGTGCAACCTCAGTTCTAGCCTGGGAGCTGACCGAGGGGCCCATTAGATACTTTAGAGGTAAAGAGAAGAGAAAGTAAAGACAGTGATAATCTTGTGTTCTGGACAGGGTGACTGCCTAGCTCAGTGGGGTCTGGATGGGGTGATGGCCTAGGTAAGTGGGTTTCAAATTTTGCTGTATTGTTGAATCACTTGGAAAATTTTAAAACAATTCAATCCTTTTGTTATTATTGTCAAGAAATCAGGAACTAGGTAGCAGTATTTTTAACATTCAGGGGGCTTCTAGCATCCATCAAAGTTGGGGGCTCACTAGTCCAGATAGACAGTTTTCATTCACTGAGATTTGAGTAGCCTCAGTGGGTCCTGAGCCCTGGGAAGCCACTTTCACTTATAGCATCTTATCAGCTAGTAACAACATCTCTTTGGTGAGTTGATATTCTCACAGATGAGCAAAAAGTTCCAGATACGAAATGGGTTGTGGGAAGTGCAGGTCAGGGAGGTGGTTGGAGCTGCGTGTGAGGTCAGATTTTGGAATCACGAGCATGTCCTGTAGGCCCAAAGTCACAGGCTCTGATAACAACAGGGGCCTTTTAGACAAACTACATAAGGGGAGGTGTGTAATGGACTAATGTGTGGTGGACTGAAGGGTTGTGTGTGTACTGGGGAGACGTGTACATTGGAACTTGCATATGCAGTACCACACTCCACTTGATTATTATCATATGGGCTCAGAGTTGTTGGATTTTTTTTTTTGAGACAGGGTCTTCCTCTTAGCCTAGGGAGGCTCTAACTCTGTGATCCTCCTGTGGTAGGCTTCTGAGTAGTTGGGATTACAGACCCTTGGCCAAACTTGGCTCTCAAATGGGAAAATTTTGGTTGATGTTTTAAATGAAATATTTTTTTTAAAGATTTATTTTTTTATTTACTTATTTATTTATTTATCTTATGTATATGAGTACATTGTAGCTATCTTCAGACACACCAGAAGAGGGCATCGGACCCTTTTTATAGATGGTTATGAGCCACCGTGTAGTTGCTGGGATTTGAACTCAGGAAAACTGGATGAGGAGTCAGTGCTCTTAACCGCTGAGCCATCTTGCGAGTCTTTTTTTTTTTTTTTTAAAGAATTATTTATTTAAAAAAAAAGAGAATTATTTATTTATTTTATGTATATGAATACACTGTAGCTATCTTTGGAAGAGGGGATCAGATCCTGTTACAGCTGGTTTGATCCACCATGTGGTTGCTGGGATTTGAACTCAGGACCTCTGCAAGAGCAGTCAGTTCTCTTAACCACTGAGCCATCTCTCCAGCCTGAACTATTTTTCAGAGTATAGTGGTACACACCTGTATTTTCAACACTTGGGAGGTCTGAGGCAGGAGGATTGAAAGCTAAAGGTTAGCTTTGTAGTGAATTTCAGGCTATCCTGAGGTATGTAGCAGGACCCTGTTTAATAAGGCCAAACTGACAAGAAACATCTCCCCATCACAAGTCAACAACGACAATAACCGTTTAAAACTGTTTAGTCATAGTGTAAATGGAGAGCTTAATTTACTAGCGTGTGATCTGTAACTTAGTAGTTTGGTATACTGAGCTTGTGTGATCTGCCGGAGGTTGTTCCAGAAAAGAATGTTCACTTTATTCTCTGGCACACATGGGTCAGAGGGGCCTGTCCATTTTCATTTTCTCACTCAGTAAGTATTTAATGGTGGCTGTCCTTGTGCCTTGCAAAAGCTTTATTGAGCTGCTTGAGGATTCCCCCCCCCCCCC